>JACSYO010002151.1:1321267-1558187 GCA_016806645.1 Ophiodon elongatus
TGTTATCTCCCATCTTCCTCTCCGTCCGTTGGCGCGGCGTATTATGGATGGATCTACTTCAGGCGTCTGGATCTAAAACCATTTATCAGGTTCAAATGGTAAGACACACATTGGGGAAGCGGTAATAGAGTGCCGAATGAAAAGGGGCGGCAAAGAAACAGGAAGCAGTGGCGGACTGACTTTGGCGGTGACTTTACACGCCACTAGTTTGGGAAGTGACACGAGGCCTAATTTGGGTTGATGGGGTGAAAGGTCTGTAAAACTGAGTGAGAGCATTAAATACATATTCATAACATTCCTTATGCAAGGTGGAGCTGAAGGAAAACTGGCATCCACGATGAGTTCAAGGAGATCGATCATAGGTCATCATCATCATCATCAGATTAAGAAAAATGTCTAATGTTTGACGCACAACCACAATTACCTTCTGCAGTACTGCAACCTACCCTTGAGGTGACAGCTTGTCCAGCCAACCCACTTTGAGCACCTGGTGTTTGGGGGCCCCGTAGAAGCATGCGTATGGAGAAATATCCGGCAGCGCCCTGCCGGTCACAAGCCCCAGAGCGTCTGCAGGATCCGAGTAGAGGTCACACTCCACCATCATTAAAGAGCCGTCCTTGGGGCCATAGGCAGCTGGTCCCACAGCAAGGCCCTCAGGGTTCACTGGAAAACTTTGGTTCAAACCGGCTCGCGGCAAAATGCTGATACACTCGTCCACCGTCGAGTATTCGTCTTTGTGGGGGTCTGGGATTGTTGGAGCAGGGGGAGAGACTGTTTCCTTGGATTTCTTCCGTTTAGCCACCTTCCTTCTGTCGGACCAGAGATGACATTAAAAAGGAACACGCCTGACAGCACGTTGTACGTCTTCTTTTTTAAAATAGGACAATTATTTTATTTTATTTTTTTTTAATTACATGTTTTACCTATTTCTTACCGAACAACAACAACAACAACAACAGGAACTCACCGCAGATTGGCCAAGAAAAGGTTACAACCTGACTCTCGCTATATGTACTGAGCAAATAAGACATGAAAGTGGTTCTGATCACATCGACTTCTCGGCATGAAATTAAATAGGCATGTTTCCAAAACTTGTCCTTTAAGAAGGCCTCCCGTCTTGTGTGTGTGTGTTAGTGTGTGTGTAGGAAATGTATAATTAATTAATCTTTTATTTGTCATTTACAACGCAGCCTAAGAACTGCTTCTATTTTGTGGCCACTCTTTCTTTAAGATGAGGCCACCAGATTAACACGTATTCATCGGCTAGATCGCGGGACAGCGGCAGCGCATCAGCATACCATACCTCTGTTTCTTCTGTTGCATCTTGTCCTTAAAGCCCCTCTGTAGCCCTGCTTTAGCACCGTGGTCCTACGGAGCACACAGGAGATTAGCATCGGATGAAAAGAAGGCGTCCATCTTCCAGTCGGACACCGTTATCGTGTTGGTGCACTAAGCTACGTTAACTTTAGTGGCCAGGTGACATTTCCATTAACCTCAGGTGGAAAACTGAAACAAGCACATTTCCCACTCTGCTATGCGTCCATGGTGACAACATTTACACCGAGAGGGAAGTTTGGAAACACCACTGATAAGTGTTGAAGATCTGAGAAGTGTCTGTTCCTCTTTGGTAAGCTGCTACTCACTGTCCATCGTGGGAGTGTGCGCTGTCTTACCGGAGTGCTTTCAGGGTTGTTGTACAGGAACAATTCTCCATAGGGAGCAATAGGTGTCAAGGTTCTTTGAAGTGGAGCTAAAAAGGACACAGAGACAACACAATGGTGGGTTTTGTCGTGGCATTGAAACTCACGGAACACAGTGTGAAGGCCTGAACACGGTGCATGAAAGTGAGGAGCTTAACAGGATTGTTCCAGTCAAATTTAAATCACTCAGTGCCCTTTGATTAAACCAACTCATTGATCTGAATAAATGTGAAAACACTTGATCCCTGTAAGCAGTAAACCAATTACATTTTGTTTTAGCATGCCTATCTCTCTGCCGCGGCCTTTTCGCCTGCCCAACTGGGAGTATGATCCTCCTTAGTGTGCCTCAAACAGACCGAGTCCCTGCCAAGGCCATTTCTCTGTCTTGGCTGCTGCGGGGATTGGGTCGGTTGGTAGTGAAGATGAAGGAGGAGAGCGGAGAGCGGAGAGACTCTGGCCAGACACTATTAGTCTGGAGACCTGGGGCCACCCTGCGTGGGCCACGGCCTGTCACTGTGAAAAATGACACCGCCCTCTCCTGAGGATTGTGAGGGCCAAAAGACGCCGCCGCGGGGCAAGACACACACATAGACACCGGGCGGAGAGGCAGATATGCACGCCGACGAAGATCGAAACACCCTCAGACACATAAAAGATGCCTTGAGACAAACACAAGACATAAAAAAGAATGGACGGTCAAATAAGTACACGGTGGATATACTACTTTTTAAAGCTTTACAGACTCGCACACTTCCAAACATTGCAGGCCATTACAGAAGGGCACAAAGGGCATGCGCTGTGCTGGGGAAGCTCTATGAAGGGGTCAGTTTACTGGATGATAGAATCCACTCCAACACAGCCACCCTCTCTGAGGACAGGCTCGGTGGGCTTATAGCAACCATCAGTCATCATCTATCAGCCGACCTTCAGGCCACTCGCGATTCCCTCCGAGGGCCTGCCGGACGCTACTGTACTCCATTCCTGTCTGGTTCCCTCTGTTCTTCCCTCACCGGTTCTGTCTCCGGCTTCTGCCTTTGTCTCTCTCGGTCGACCACGCCGCTTCTTTATCTGCTCCTGACCTCTCTCTCTCTCTCTCTCTCTCTCTCTCTCTCTCTCTCTCTCTCTCTCTCTCTCTCTCTCTCTCCCTCTCTCTCTCCCTCTCCCTCGCTCCCCCTCTCTCTCTCCCTCTCTCTCTCCCTCTCTCTCTCTCTCCCTCTCCCTCCCATCTGGGAAGAGACCGAAATGCCGCCATCAGTTCGGAGTTAGTGAAGAGATTGATTTTGTTACAACTGCCACCGTCTGAATTCAAATTGGTCACCGAACTGTTTATTATTTCAGTCGCTGCTTCCCGGAATTTACTCCTGAATAGCTCAAGAACAATACGAGTCAACAGAGTTTTACCTTCTTTAATTGCGGTTTTGTTTTTCTAAATTATGACTATGATGATGATTATAATAATAATAATAATAATAAGGGCTGTTATTTTGCATGTTGCTATGGTTGCTGTTCGGTTACTTTCTATACTAATATGTTGTAAGTTGGACTCTTAAGAAAGCTAGTAATCTACAGTCATATAACATTCTCATCATTCTTAGCTGTACTTGGTATTTATTGCTGATTAGCACGTATTCGCATGTCTATTAAGATTTCTTCAGTACTATATAACACTTTTTTTCTCACAGGAAGCTTTCAATATCTGCTATATATATATATATATATATCTTTTCAGCACTAGTACATACTAATTTGTGTTTGTTCCGAGGTGTGACTTGCAGTCGCTCTAAACACCACTGCAATGTCACAGAAACAACTGCCCTAAACGTTCAGGGTGCTTAGAAAGGAAGTGCATTAAACTGGGCAGTGTGTGTCAGCCATTGTACGGTAAAAAGGGCTTAAAAAGTAGCCTCACAACTGCAATTATCCATATGTTTTAGTCATTAATGGAATGACTTGCTTCGTGTGCTTTTAGCTGCAGAGCTGCTGGAGAAGCACCAGACAGACGGACAGATGGTCCTTGTGGAAAAACATTAAATGTATAAGTGGAGTTGTTGAGGTGTTAATTAACATTCCGTCAGCCTCCAACAGCAAGTTTTTGATTGAATACTGTGAGACTTTCAGATCTCATCTCTGAATAAACTCTTCAAATATGCTCGGGTAAAATGATATGTCAGATAACGCCTTGCTAGACCTCGGTGTGAGGGGAGATTTAGCTTGCTCGTCGAGCTCCCCGCTTCCCTGCTCGGGGACCGTCTCTGGCTCCCTCTCTTCCTCCGTCTCGCTGCCTGCTTTGCATCCATCTCCTCTTCCTTCCTCCCAACCCACTTCACTGTCTTGCCGCTCTCTCAAGTCTCACTCCCCGCCTTGTTCCACACAGAGAAAAAGTTGGAAAAACACGGCCTACCAAGAGACCGCTGCAGCACGCGGAACAAGGGAGGAAAGGGGGGGGGGGGGGGGGGGGGGGGGGGGGGGGGGGGGGGGGGGTGGGGGGGGGGGGGGAGCCAAAAAAAGAAATGTGAGGGGAGACTAAGTGTAGAAAACGGACCGAAAAAACGTTGCTTTGCTGCAGATGACTGCAGCGAAAAGACGTTGGTCAGATGTGGACCCAGAAAGACTGGCATGTTCACAGGTGTTTCACAGATGTTCCACAGATGTTTCACAGGCGCATTCATGCAGACGGTTGTCGCAGCAAAGCAACAGATAATCCTGGGAGAGAACGCGTCTACCTCGGCACACACGGCAGCTCACGTAGCACCTCGTCAGATGAGACATGAGGGTCGACTAAGCCCAATAAATACAGCGAGGGAACAGGAGGAACTCAAAAGGTATTTGTACTGGTTGTACTACAAGCCTGTGTGTTGTTAGCAAAGTTAAACAACTTCGAAAAAAAAGAAAAAGAAAAAAAACTTTGGAGGGGCTGGGTGACAGGAATACACACCGGGCTCTCGCTGAGGGACACGATGTGAGAGAGATATTCCCTGTGAGGTGTGTGCTTGAAACGGGGGCGATGCAGTTTCCCACGACACAGCCACTGAACACCTCCACCCCCACCCCCTACCCCACACACACACACACACACACACACACACACACACACACACTCCCCTCATCTCCTCTCCCTTCTTTCATCCGGGCAAACAACAGCGCCGCTGACTCCACTGCCGAATGAAATATTCATGGCAGAGATGATGAAGCGGATGCATCTGAAAAAGGCGGTGTACCTTTCTGTGTGCCGTTTGCACCGATGGGACCTTCGGAGCCAGTTGGGTGTTCGGGGCTGGTTGTTTGCGGTGGCGGTGCGCTCCTGAGGAGGACGAGAAATCGGTGAATTGGAACCACCGATGCAACAAAATAGTTAACACCGTTTGGAAGAGAGGGAAAAAAAAAAAAGGCCTTCAGAATCGAGATGTGCAACGGGGAAAGTTAGTTTCACGGTTTGAAAGTTCATGATTAGAATGAGAGGTGTTAATGTACATGAAATGCAGAACCGAAAATTTAAATAGAGGCCTCAGGTTCTCCATTAGTGTAAATCTGAATGCAAGGAGTAAAGTTTTGTTTTCATATTCATTCAGCGTGCAAATGTATTTCTCCAGGTGCTTTTCACAGTTCTCCTCAAACTTGTTTGAATAGTTCTCAACTGCTCGTAAACTTTCATTAAGTCAAACTTTATACACAAAGGAATAGTTCAACATTTCCCCGAAAATACACTTCATTGCTTTCATGCGAGAGTTAAGTGAGACGATTGATACCACTCTCGTGTCTGCATGGTAAATGTGAAGCGAAACTCAGAGCGCATCTCAGCTAACTCTCTAAAACAAAGTGAACAAGCACACACACACCCCCGCCCCCCAAAAAAAACCCCGTTGAACTGTTCCTTTAAGCTGAAGCGTTACCTGTCCTGAAGTGGCAGCGCGGTCTGATTCGGGATTTTGGGGACGGGCCGGTGCCTCAGTCGGTAGGAGCGGGTGAGCCGTGGGCCGACGGGGACCTTGTAACTGGGCTGCGCCTCATAGATGGAGTTGTCCACCATGTCTCCTTGGAAACCCCAGTTGTCGTCGGAGAGCGTTGGGCGGGGGACTTCGGCCGTGCAGGGGAAAGGGTCGGCGCTCGACAGCGAGGGATCCTCTGAGGAAATCTCCCAGTCTGAGGGAATTTCAGATATGGAGAGGGACTCGCTGCTGCTGCTGCTGCCACTGCTGCTGCCACTGCTGCTGCTGCTGCAGGAGGACATGGAGGGAGGGACAATGGTCGGTTCTGTCAGGGATCTTTGGATGTTGTGGGGATTGCGCGGGGCCGGTTGAGGCTGGGGACCGCTCTCTTGGCCGTCCTCAGTTTCTGTTCCCAGTCCGGCCCCTGGAGGCAGAGTGTGACTCCCCTCCAACTCATACCCCCCCCTCTCCTTTGGCTGATGCTGAATTGAAGCCGCCCTCTTTTTTTCCTTCAGGAAGACGTGTCTCGGGTGCGGCACGGGCGTCCTCTGGCGCATTCCGTTCGTTACCTCTCCCTCTTCATCGTCATCTCCCTCTCCGCCGCTCGTCTCCTTCACCCCCAGCGCTTCCAAACTTCGGAGGATGCGCCTGCGGTGGCCCGTTGGAAACACTCGGAGCCCCAGGAGCTGATCGTCGGTGAGGTCCTCGCAGTCTTCCAGAGCTCGATAGCCTCCTTTCTGGAAATACGGGGTGTATTGGGACAGGCGGAGGGTGGACAGCCACTCCACAATCTCCTGGCTAGGGTCCGGAGGCGCCAACATGATGACTCTAGTCTCACCTCTGCCACATCAGGAACACATTCAGAAGATGTAGGGGCCCGGCTTTAAACTGTAGACACACAAAAAAGAATGTGATGTGCGAAGAAAAATACAGCAAACCAAAGAGGCTGTAAGTAATCTTTGCGGGACTCCGCTGTCAGACTAAATTATTAACCTGTGACATGTCCAATAGGTCTAACAGAAACACTTAAATATATCTGGAAGGCTCTACTGATGCATCTTTCTGCAAGCCCAAATGATTAAGTGGATATTGATTTTGTCTTAGAGGGTAGTTCTGCAGGTGAATATGTATCTAATTTTACCTCCTTTCCACTTTGATGACATCACTGGAGCTCATCAAGTTAAAAGTTCGACCTTTTGGGTAATACACTTATTCCGTGTCTCGCCAAGAGTTTGATGATACCACTCGAACGTTTGTACGGCGAAAATGAAGCTACAGCCTGGAGACGGTGAGGTTAGCTTAGTTTAGCTTAGCATAAAGCAGGAGGGAAGCACCAAGCCTTTAAAGTGTAAATGCCAGTTGTTGCTTTCGACTGCAGGGGTCTCTTTTACAAAAGAAGTTTGATAGGTGAACACAGTTTATCTATTTATTTATTTATTCATTCATTCATTCATTCATTCATTCATTCATTCATTCAAGTTCTGCCACGGTGACCTTGGCCTGTATTGTGATTCGGGCTCACAATGAGGACACGGAGTTTACCGATCGTGCGAGACACGCTCACTGGCTTCATTTCCAGACTTTGCTCAATTACACAATCCAATACGTGCCGGGGGTGATGATGTACCGGGTGGGCCGACACGGAGAAGGCAGAGTGTGTTTGCCAGACGCCACGTCGTCTCCAGCGGGCCGATACTTACATCGGATTACAGCTGTCATGTCTGTACACAGTAGCCTTTAGAAACCTTGAATGAATACATTAGGTTGTGACCACTGCAGCGATTTGGCACACAAAGAGTCATTTGAAAACTAAAATGATTTATGTACAGTATTAGAAGATATGTTTGGAAGCTATTGTCACTCTGATCTTAGATTTCCAGAACAGACGAGGGTGATGGCGTTGCGCTCCACAGCTGACCTAAAGCGTCGGTAGTCCGGCCCTCAACAGCGCTCCGGGGTGCAGGCGTCTTTTAGAATTGAAAGCCGTTTATGGACTATAGTCATGGCTCATTAGCACAAATAGCACGTTTATTTTTATGTTTATGATAAAGCGGAACTACAAGCACTGTGTGTTATGAAGAGAGATTACATCATGGTATGCTTATGATTTTATTTCCTGATCTCTTTTACATTCACCGCCTCATCATCTGCCCCGCCAATTTTCCTATAAAATTTTCGCTTTAAAAAAAAATAAAAAAAGGTGCTGGTGTGCAGATGTTTATTTTTACCCCTGCTTCAAGCCTTTGCGCTGAGCTAAGCTAACCGTCTCCTGGCTGCGGCTTCAAATTCACCCCGCAGACATGAGATCAACATTGATCTTGTCATGCAATCTCAGCAATACAGCGAACAAGCCTCTCTCCACCAAAACGTCTACTCCTTGAAGCAAAAATAATAAAAAAAAAAAAAAAAAAGATCAAGGCGCACGTGCTTCATCGACAAGTGAGCAAACACGCCGCCAAGAAAAGCAAACCTAAATTTGCAACACTCCCAGATGAAACGGCAGGAAATGGCAATTGCTGTGAAGAAATAGCACACGACCGTCACAGCGTGGCTCTATGGTCCGGTTTTGGGAAGAGACTTACCTCAAGGTGTGATATTTGAATCAAATGACGCACAAAGTGGAGTTCTGCAGGAAAGGCCAACTGACGTCGTCTCCCTTTAAATCACAGAATTTAAAAGATCCAGGCTTTACATCCCAGCTCACTGCCCAGCAACATAAAATAACCCCTTGAAACGGCAAAGCTACTGTTAAATGTCCATTTCCTCGCGCTTTGACAGCATCTCTTCAAAGTCTAATGAATGTTGTGGCAGAACTGCTCTCACTCTCTCTAGCTCGCTCTCTCTCTCTCTCACACACACACACACACACACACACACACACACACACACAAACTTCAAACTCACAGTTAGATACACTAACATCTTGCCAAGTCCACTTCTCTTTTGGTTTGCAAACGTACGGTGCGCAGGGGACGTGAAGTGTTACTTCTGCTTTCAAGTAAATGCAGTCTTGTGGCATATGCATGTGTGTGTATACACACACACACACACACACACACACACACACACGCAAACTTTGTTTGGGTGTTTTACCGCACAAGCTGTTCACACAGAATAAACATGAACAGTAATTGACCTTCAGATATTGTGTTTATAAATCAACCAGGTGAGAATAAAAGCATCTCTACCCCTTTTATTAGAGGCTATTTTCGGACCACAATCTGATAGGTGATAGTTGCGCAAAAAAGTATTTTTTTGTTTCTTCTCAGAATGACATCAGCTGTCTTCTTGTATGCTCACAAGAACTTTCTCACCCTGTGAGCACATGACATGACCCCCTCAGCTGCGACATGGCCTCGCATTTTTTATTTATTTTTTTAAGCACTGAGCACACAGTCCCAGCTCCACACAACAGCATTTAGTCCTCACAATAGCAAGGGGCCTATGCAGCCCATCAGACCTGCCCAGCTGTGTATTGCAGAGTTAACATGCAGGGACCTGTTCTGGCTAAGAGCCAGCGCAGGCACACGCCGAAGCTTGCTAGCACATTTGACCGGGCCTGCTCCTCATCTCTGCCTTTTGGCGCTCATACGCCCACTCACACAGCTGCGCACACACACACACACACACACACACACACACACACACACACACACACACACACACACACACACACACACACAGACTACCCACCATAGAGCACAGACATTCAGCAAACATTATTAAGGGATGGATACAGGAGTTTTGATCCACAGATACTGCCCGGTGTCGAAGCCCACAGGGTGTTAAGATCAATAAGGGGAGCAAAAAGAGAACTTCACAAGATAAAAATTCCAGCTGTTGCACATCCAACACGGGCATGGCAACATAGCGGGGTGTGTGTGTGTGTGTGTGTGTGTGTGTGTGTGTGTCTGTGTGTAAAGTATGTTGGCTTCAAAGCTTACAGAGAATAGGATGGCAACTTTGAAAGGTATTGTTTCCTCTGAAAAACTAACCTATACGTGTGAAACCCTTCTGCCCGCACATGAGATGTGTTCCACCCACGAAGCACACCACAGGTATGGTTAGACAGCACAGGCTGAGGGGAGGAGGTGAGTCATGGCATGCACGCCCATGCATGCACATCTAGTGCATCATACTTCTGCATCCCTCAGCCAACCAACTTTGATCAAAGTCCAATTTGTGTCCCCTTCCTGGTTTGAAGTTAAAATAATAGCTGGGCATGCTTTGCAATGTGTGTGTGCCCTGTTAAAATAGTATCAACTTCAATATGAATACAGTCTCACACACGTGTATCAAAGAATGTCATTTAAAACTATGGTAAAAACTGTGGTTTTGTAAGTAGTTAGTGCGGGACTGTGTTTTTATTGAAGGTATTATGCATTAATAGTGTTAACACCACTGAGGTTTGTGTTAATTATTGTTTGCACTTGCGGGGAAAAAGGTATTACACCACTATGAATATTAATGTAACTTGCCGGTTGTAAGTGAAGGTGACGCAGTTTTACTTCACCTTCTTTATTACACTTGTTTCAATGTGCCTAACGTTACGTTAACGGTTAAGTGACGCAAGACTCCAACACTCGCACTCTGACACATTTAAAAAATGTTGTAAAAAAAAAAAAAAAAAAAGCTAAGTTAGTTCCTTTCGGTCTCGTGCCCACTGTTATAATACAAAATAAAGTAAACACCAGTCGGGGTGTTTACGTAGCACGTTGTCGTGCGTCAGGTGGTTCGTTAGCGAAGCTTACCTGCGGCTTAAAAACCAGAGGCAGCCTCAGCGCGTCGTCCGCTCAGCTCTGCGCACTCGCTGCGTCCAGTTTTTTTTTCTTTCTCGCTGTTGTTGTTTGGCGGTTGGCGCTCTGTTGACTGTCGCTCGACCTCGCGCGTGGTTTCACACCTACAAGCTCGTCTGTTTCCGTCCCCTGTGTGTTGCTTTGACCACGCCCCTCTCCGCGCGCGGGGCTCGGGAGTCCCGCGCGCGCGGCAGCGGAGGGAGACTGCTGGACGCAACGGTGGCAGTGTTGCCCCGCTGGACGTTGTCCGTCTCTTTGGCGAGTTTGTTCTCAATGCGAGCGTGTCTCGACGACGACAACAACAACAACAACAACAACAACAACAACAGAAACGGGCTCGCATGTGAACTGCAAAGTGGAGGCAATCGTTTTTGTTTTCACTTGCATGTCCCTGCTTGATCCCCAGAAAGGGCCCCCGGGCCACGCATTCAACACAGGCAGGAATGCAGCGGGACGCCTGGCTCACTTAATGGAGCGGGATAAGAGAACAGATTTAGTTTAATTATTTTATATGTAAAACAGAAAGCTAATTGACAGTTTAAACATTGTTTGCATATATAAACAACTAGTGTATGGAACGTGATATACTATTCCTACTGCTATGACTTTGCAATACAATTGATGACAAATGCAACTGAACTTCAGTTCCAAGTTCAAGTGTAAATGTCATTCCAACAATAAAATAAAAGAAGCTTGGATAGAAAACCATTCCTAGGCAGGGGCCCAGTTACAGTAAGCCTCAAACGTCTAGCTTCAAGACAAACAGTGTGTTTCTTCAACAGTTTAATCTTTAATTTAAACCTCTATCATGAAAACAACACTATTTTATTTCAAACATCTTATTGATATCGTAATTGTAATATATTTAACCTTTCCCCCCTTGGGTGGACACTGTTATACTTACAGAATCAGAAGTGATGAAATAAGTAACAGAATAAGAGAGTACAGCTTCAGCCACATGATGGTGACAGAGTGCTGCAGCACTGTAGCTCCTGGGACTCAGAGCAAAATGGCCCTCACCATGAAGACATTTTGACATGTCATAGTAGAAAAAAGCACAGGACTAAATAATAATAATAATAATAATAATGATAATATCACAGATGCCTCAGTTTCAGGGTCTTGGTATTGTGAATGCTGGCTCACTGTCACACTGCTCTGTCCATTGTTCTAGAGATGTGCGCGATGGAGAAACAAATTTTTCCTTTAAAATAAATAAAGTTTCTGCTAAATTGCTTTGTACTTGGGTGTCTACATTGTGTTATTTGCCTGTTGTGATAATCCAGATTAAAAACCTGTAATTCTAATCTTCTCAGTTGTTACACAGTCCATCCAAGTATCTCCGCTTAAACACTTTATGAAGGAACATTTTGAGATTCTTGTACCTCACTTGAGCATTTTCATTTTATATCATTTTATATTCATTTGACATGCAAAACATAAGCTGAACTTATAAAGTACAATGCAGTGTGTTACTATTAACCAACCCAGTGTATAAAGTAAATCAAAGCATGTACAAACTTTACACAATATTACAATATATCACATTAAAAATAGAAGAATAATTACTTTTTTTTATTCTCCAGGGGGATATTTAATTTATCAATTAGCACTCTGAAGGGAATGTTTCTTTCTGCATAGTGAGTATGCTTACCAACGATACAGTAAAAACACGTTGCTGATAATACGGTCCTTTTGTATTTTTACTTTAGTGACGTATTTTCTTTTACGTGGAGTATTTTTAGACAAAGGTGTTACTATGGTATGGATCTGAACCCTTCTTCCACCACGGATGTCTTTAGATCGTAAAACCAGAAATTCCACAGGAAACCCAACAAAATGACGCTCCCCACAGTGTGTGTTGTCTAGAGGCCAGCATGCGACCTCCTCCTCCTCCTCAAAATGCATTCGCTTTCAAAACAAGTCACTTTTCTGCTATTTAAAAAAAAAAAAAGATTTTTTGTGTGATTCAGGAGTGGGTGAATTCAAGGAGCTGACATTTTCTACTAGCTGGTAAAATGAGTGACAGAAGAATGGAAGCGAGGGATGAGATGTCTGGAGGACAGCACTCTGTCTTCCTGCGAGTCTTTTGCTCTGTGGCTCCTCTTTTGTCCCTTCCAGTCACGCCTCCAGGGGTCGCCTTGGCAACATGTTTTACTACTGGCAGCCGTATAAATACAGCATTTGGCTCCTGTAAACTAGGAAAGCTGTACACAGTAACGCTCAATGCCAAGGACACAGCGAACAAGGGGGCTTCAGCTTCAAATATAAAAAGAGGTACACAAGGGAACCCAATGTATTTTTAGTGAATATTTGATATTATTCCCCATCGTTTTGTTGAAGGAGTGCATTGCTTTTGCCATGTGCAACACAGACTGAAAAAGGGGCACAAAACAGGCCGTATTATATAATTTCAACCCTATTCTGTTGTGTTTTTCAGCTCAGCATGGAGGCAAATCTGCATGCGAATGAACTGATGGATGGAGCTGAGTCTCTGCACGGCAGCAAGAGTGAACACGGTCTCCTCGACGTGTTGACTGAAACTCTTCGGAGGCTTGGAGCTGTCAGACGCTGCCGAGATAGTCACAATGGGGCCGTGGGTGGGAGGCGATGCACAGGAGAAGAATCAGGTAGTGGAGGAGGAGAGGAGATGCAGAGAGGCAGTGAAGGAGGGATGCTCAGTCCTGCAGGAGACGAGGAGGACACTGAAGAGACGAGAGGAACCGCTGATGAAAAGCGGGAGGAGAGAGAGCGCGAGCAGAGAGTTCTGGGAGTGTTGAGGGAGCTGAGTGTTTTTCATTCAGACAGAGTGACAGCATGGAGAGCAGTTCTCAGAGAATGCGCCCACGTGTCTCCACCAGGGGGCAGTGACGAGCGACATCCGTCCACAACAGGTATGTGACTTGATCCGACTGATATGTGAGCGTGAGAAAACGTTGAAGTGTCAGTTGAAGTGGAACCACAGCAGTTTAAGTGTTGCTTGACCTTGAAGGACCGTTGAGGAGGAGTTGAATTTGAACCATCTGTATACACACGCTGGAGGCAGTCGTCAGTAAATCAAATAGTGAAATGAGTTGAGCAGCAGTTGAAGAGATGGGCCTTGAATGATTTTAAGCAATTTAAAACCTATTTGAAGGGTACTGGTGGTCAGTTTGTTGTAAGCAGGAAAGGGAGTTGAAGTGTCAGTTGAAATGTAGTTCAAGTGTCACGTAAGCATGAAAACGGGATTAGGTGTTGGTTGAAGGACTTTAAGAAGTTCAGGTTTGAGTTGGAATTTGAATTTGCGTGGTTAAAACTGCTGAAGTCAATTTAAGTGAATGTGCTGAAAGCAGTCGAAGTGTCAGTTCAACTAAAATGGTTGAAATGAGTTGAAACACGAGTTAAAGTTGAAATACTGAAAGTAGTTCGGAGTGGAAGTTAAATGTAGGCCTCATGATGACGTACTGTAAGGAGTTCAGGTTTCAGAGGGATTGGAATCAGCTGAAGTCAGTTTAAGCGTCCGTGCTGAAGTCAGTTTAAGAGTCAGTTGAAATATATTTGGGAAAGGATTTTAAGCAGGAAAAGGCCCTGTAAACATTGTGTAGACAAACTACCACAGTATTTGACTTGATTACTTAGAAATTGTTTATTAGAGTAGAAATTCAACCATACTTTTGTGGCTCAGCAATTGTGCAGTCGTCCACACAATGTAATATTGTTCTTAGTTTTTACAGATTAGTTTAACAATATAAGATTGGCTCTCAAAAGCCACCGTTTGTCAAGGAAAAGTTGTATGATATCGTTGAGTTGTGTGCTGTGTTCTTTGCGTCTGTTTTGTTACAGATACAGAATGTAACGTCACACCTTGTTCAGACTCCTTCAGTGACACTTTGCTGAGTGTCGGGGAGAATATAGAGAACATTTTAGGCAAACTGAACGCAATCGTAGCCAAACTGGATGAAGAAATCCTCAGGACACGTGCAGAGGAGGCCTCCACTGTGGATGCAGCGCTCCGGGAGACCAGAGATCCAAAAGCACCAGCGCAACCTGAAGATGACGACAATCCCGTGAACTCCTGTGATCCCCTTGAATCTGACTGCGGGCATAAACAGGCTGACGAAGACGGAGATGGAGACGATCAAAGGCAAACAATGTCGTCACCAGGCACTGAACAAGCATCCGACTCAACATTCAGCAGTGCTGCCTGCAATGATGAGGAAGAAGAGGTAGAGGTCAAAAGTCAAGGGAGGGAACATGAGGACTGTGTTTCTCCAGAGAGTCATAGGGTAAACAACGAATGGATCACAGTAGGGTAAGTCAACGACAGAGTTTTAACTCTAAGGTGTCCACACTGTTTGACATTGTTACTGTATATTCCGTATCAGCTTCCTCCAGTTCGTCAATGAGGGGGATATCTGACACAGAGGGAAATATTCAAACCAAAAGATTTATCATAATTCCATTATAATTATTCGAGACGTTTTCATGTCACATGTGTGCAGCCAAACATGTATTGTGCCTTTTGAAAACTTTGGGAGCTCCACTATAATTTAGGCTCGTTATGTCCAGCATCCTGTCCTTGAACCCGCACGGGGGCCAGCTTGTGAGTCTGGACATGATTTCGTTCCTTCTGCTCATTTCCCCTGCTCACTGACACAGAAGCTGAACTCTCTGCAGTGGTTCATCACAAGGTGCACATGTTTTGACCACCTGGCCTCTTCATGGCTGGCTACTGTCAGGTCAATGCCCAGATTTGTCCAAAAGCCAAACAAATCAGGAAAATTCAGATCAGAGGGAGAGGCTGAGTCTGGGAGAAGCTGATATGGAAATGTGCGTACTGCAGCATTTCAGAATTATTGAAGGTGGTTGCAGTTTTTTGCCGGAAATATAGCTTAAAGATGACAATATTTCTACTACAAATTCTACTGCCCATATTACCAGTACTAAGATTAAAGTCTGTTACGATTGAAAGCTGTTCTTCAATGCAGGACATGTTTGAAATATCATCTGTACATCACGAGCTTTGTGTCCGTGTAAATGTGTCTATATGAACATGGTCTCTAGACTCACTGGTAAACAGGAGGACAGTCAATCAGATGTACCAGACACGTGCTTTATCCGAGCACCTCAGGGTGTTGCTGGAGCCCTGAGATGTGAGGTGGCCGACACCCTGAGCTGCCTGATGGTGACCGGCTCGGAGGAATTGGTCAGCAGAGTCATCAGGGTCAACGTTCAGGACGGAGCGAACGTCCACTTCCCCGTGACTGTGGCTGTGCCATTCTGCGCACGTTACCGCGGCAACTACAGGGATGTAGCCGTGAAGATAGTTGATGGGGCGAGGAGGGCGAGCTACGTCACTCCTGTAACCACAGAGGGCTCGTACGGAGGGCAGAGGGTAAAGTTCTCGTTCACTTGCTGTATGTTTGAAAGACACTAACTGCCATTAGCTGAAAACGTTAATTATTTCTATTTATTTATTAGCATCATTTGTAAGTGCAAAACTTTTCAAATTCAGTTCCACCTATTGTTTGACAAGTAGCTTTCCACATTTTATACAGAGTGGCTATAAATTCTGGAGAGAGTTTTTAACTAGTTTTTTCCCCAGCGTTTATTTTTAATTGATAAAATGATAACTGCATCTTGAAGGTAACAAATAGCTTGATTTAGACAGGTGCCAGCTGTAGAGATAATTGTATTATCTGGATTCAAACTAATCTGGGTGGATGTGCCTTCCTTTATGCTTTATTAAAAAAAAAAAACAGGTGCTAATATAGAGCCGTCATGGTGCACCTTTTGTGGACTTAGGACTTTAAATTTGCAATTATCAACAGAGACACCTAGTGCTCGGTCTGAAAGATATTTTCTAAACCGACCTTGTACATCTTTACTGCTGTATTTGTTCAACAGTTTCACACAATTACAGCTGACATTATTAAAATACTTTGTCAAAACTAGATGATTTCATTCATGTTTGGTCTGTTGTCAGGGCTCATTTGCAGAGGTGAGGGTGTACTCCCTGGGCCTGTTTGCAGTGGTTTCCTGTTTAAAAAAAGAAAATTACACAGTTCCCACCAAGGGTTTGTCACTCAAGCTACCCATGGACCAACGAATCTGTCTGAACTACCTCCCAGGATCCTTCACTGCTCCAGTAATGGCACAAACCATGGTATGGAGATAGTGGTCCGATCACTATCCATCTGTCTCCTACTTTATACTTTTACTTCACTGATAAATAATGCAGTGTGGGCTGTTTGGGACTGAGAAGTAGGTAAAAACATCTTCGAGATCAAGCCTTTGAAAAAAAACAACTCAATGTTATAAATATTGAAATTGTTCCGAAAAGGAGATAAAAACAGAGGTATGTCAAGAGAAACAGATAGACTGCTTATAATTCACAGACGAGTTATCCCAGATGTTTGCTGTGAGGTGGAAGAATGAACAGCTGTGGTCGATATTTGAATTGACTTCTGCTGTAAACTAACTCAGTGAACAGTTTGTTGCTTGATCTCCAGTCAAAAACCAACAGTTCTCCCCCTACACGGCTCTCTTTGATTTTTTGACAAAATTGTCAACAAAAAAAAAGAAGCAATTTTCATATCACACAGCATCTCTGTCCAAACTGCAGCATAAATACTGCAGAACAGCTGTTACCTCATCTTTCTCAGATCCAGCCGGTGGATGCCATTCTTCTGGCGGCTGTCAAGTCCAGAAGCGACGCTTATCACTCGGTGGTGTCCACAAGTCCACTGCTCTACCTCACCCACCCATCCTCTCAGCACCTGAGAAGACCCCTCACTCTCACCCTACCCTGTCCCCCAAACCCGGAAAAGAAGAGGCACACAAGGGGACAAGAGGAGGAGCAAGACCACCAAACTCGGCCCGTTAGCGCTTCTTCCCACAGCAGGAGGTGAGTAAAGTGTGGCCTCTTCATATATGTCCAATATTGCTAGACACCAGGGTATCAGTGGGCAAAAATCTGCAGCTCCCATATGAGAATGATTGTTTACGAAGTAACTACTGAAATAATGTGTCGTACGAACCATATTTAATGAATAAAAAGAAAACGACAAAGGCCTGTCAGTTGGTCCACCACTTTTGCCCAAACAATATACTGTTCATAAGAAATGGTTGTAGTCACTGTCACATCACTCGTTGTTTATTTCTTTACGTTTTGAAGCTTCGAGTTTGACATTTTAGCCACTAGAGGAACCGCCCCCTGGTGGCCATGAAACAGAAATCTCATTTAAGGCCCTTTTGCATTTGCTTCACTTCAGGTCCGAAGGTTGCCAGCTGGTCCACACAGGAATATTACCTATTGCATGGATAGCTATAAAATGTGGTTCAGCCATTCATGTTCCCCTTAGGATGAGGTGTAGTAATGTAAATGATCTGCTAACTGTTCCTCTAGAGCCACAATAATGCCATAATACTTTGGTTTTTGACTAAATACATGCAAATCGAATGAAGCTGTACTCTTTTGTAACTTTTGTGTTAATTAGCAAGATTTTGCATGTTAATACCCTAAACTATGATGAGGAGCATGGTTAACATTAGGGCTTTAGCATTAGAGCACCACCCTGATATATTAAATATTATTTTGAATGTTTCTGTTAGAGTCCTGGGGGCCTCAGTGAAGTCTAAGGAGATGTCCAACGAGCTGCTGATTGTTCTGGGTTCAAGAGACAAACAGTGGAGCGTCCTGGATAAAGTCCCAGTCAGGAACCAGCAAAATGGACTGGTGTCCTTTGAGCTAACGGAGAACTTTGACAGGTTTGCAAATATGATGTTTCCTCCTTTTAAGTTCATGCTAATTGAATTGGTTGCTGAGCATATATAGCAATCTATAGCAGTAATAGAGCAACTTTATTTTAAGAGTCCTATAAGATGTAACGTAAATGTTCATCGAAGGGATTTACAGGACTGCTAGGCAGTGGAGCTAAACAGAAATACATATTTCAAGAAAGATGCATACGCACCATACAGTACTAGCCCACTAACACACAAAGAATAAAAATAAGAGATTATGTTCACATAAAAACAAATGAGGAAAAAAGTGTTTAAGTTGTTTCCAGGGACTCTAAATGAGCAAAGTGAATTGCGGGGGATGTACAGTACGTCAGGTTTTTACTACAGTTTTATGGCAACAGGAGCGCAGATATACAGCTAATATTTAGGGCCAAGGCAACAGCAATAGCATTTTATGGAAATATTAGGATGGTAGATTTAATTCCAAAACTAACAAGGAGCAACTGCAGGGAGGCAAGAGAAAATGTAATAGGGTTTTCTTATCTCGTTCGAAGCCTTGTTGCGGTGCTCTGGAGCCAGTGGGAAGCTGCAAAAAAAAAAGAGGCTTTTTGCAGAAATATTGACATTAAGCCTCGAAGACTTTCTCTGCGACTGCAGCACTCAGTGGATGTGTTGCTGTAGCGTCCAACCAAAACCGATCACAGCACAAATTGCAGTGCGAGGCCGAAACATCCACAGAAGGAGCGCAGACAGCGCAGACAGGCCCAGGGTCAGACTCGTAGAGCGACGCTCATTTGGAGCATCTTTTGTGTGAGATGGGCTGATTGGTCCGGTTTGTCCACCCAGTAAAAAAAAAAAAAAAAAAAAAGATCTGAAAAAGACACAATATAATATCAAAAGAAGACCTTCGACAGTATCGTGCAAATTGTGCTGTGATGCCAGACCGCGAGTCTCTCGCCACGTCTCCCCCGCGCCTGTGCCTCGCTGCAGAAGTTCATCAACCACTGACGTGGATTTGATTTGAAGGGTTGTAGGTTTTCAGCTTGTTCCTAGACGCAGTGTAAAAATGGTGCTCACACCACAAAAGAGGATGTAATATATCCTGCATCTGACCACAGAACACAAAACACTCTCAGGCATCACAGAATAATTTAAACGAAAGCAAAAAAGAAAAAAAAAAAAACGTTTTCGTCTGATTGTGTTTACCTTCTTGCCGAGACGCAGCTTGCAGACTCTCGGTTTGTTTGCTCCTCCGGAAACCAGCGCAACACCTTGAAATGATGAGTTCCTTGCGGTGTTGTTGTTGTTGAGGATGTGGAAACTGGATCAGAAATAGAGGCCAGTTAACAATATTTGATGAAGACAAGGACTGGAATTTGCCAAAAGATAAGTGAATGTTATTCGCTGATGAGAATTGTGATGAGTAATGTTAATTCTCTCCAACACCTGTCAGTGAAAAACAGCCTTCTGGGTTTTCTTTTTCTCACAGAGTTAGCCTGCAAGACACAGAAAACGACATTTGCAAATAATTAGAATGACAAGACTCAAAACTCTAGTGTTTTCTCAAAACGTTTTAGGGGAATTAAATCTTAGGCTCCATTTAAAACAAAGGTATTTCAGTGTTTTAGCAGGAGAGGGCAGTCACATGCACGTTTTGATGTTTTCCTATCGAGAGTTACAGTTGGAGGTCTCTCACGTGTACTTGGTATCGGAGGCCCATGAGTCCGATGAGTGTGTTTGACAGGTGCTGCAGGTTAGCAGGGTTCTGGGCCGTCCTCACAGCCACATCCACACACCGGCTACCAGCAGTGACCGTCATCAGGAGTCCTCCAACCACATAGAGGAGGTAGCAAATGTTGCCCCTGGCCACAGAGAGAGAGAGAGAGAGAGAGAGAGAGAGAGAAACCGAGTATCAGGAAGTGTGGGTTTGCATTTTTTAAGAATTTCTTTTTAAAATCAAGGATCCTTAATTGTGGACAATTAGCTCTGGTGAAAACTTAAACATGAAGGGGTTTGATGTGTGTGGCCCCACAGGAACATTGCTAGAAAAGGAAACATGTTTATGTGCACGTTCGCTCAGTTAAAAATTATACTTAATTATAGTTTGAGATATTTCTAAATTATATATTTGAGATATTTGAGGTTGGAGCCACTTGGTTTTACCCCTCTTGTGTACTTTTTTTTTTTTAAAAATCTTATTTTCAGCCATATTGATATTTCCTTTTTGTGGTAGGTTTGTGGCAAAAATGCCATTCAGAAAATGCCCCTATTTATCTCACACAAAATAAAAAGGCATAACCTACTAACTTTCTTTTTTTATAAATTAGAGACCATGTACAATATCAAAGAAAAATAAAACCACAACCCGAAGCTTAAGTTTCATCTGCAGTCACAATTAACACATGCTTAGAATAACAGAACAGCACTAAACAAACAGGACAGGACACATCCAGTAACACAGAAGCAGAACGTCACACACACCATGCGAGCAAGAAGTGAAGCAGTTTTTAAAGTATGAAGGATTCCTTTTGTTAAGTTGGATCAGTGTTTTCTTTAACATGTTTTCTGTCATAGTTCACTAGCTTGTGATAATCCCCTTAATTTTACTGATTTGGAAGAAAAACGTTACACGTTATTATCACAGCGTTTTCTTTACAAAGGGGTGTTGTCTCCTCGTTTAATCTAGAGTCAAAGAAAGCGGCAAGATATCATCTAGAAGTGCTCACCGAACACGCAACCACTCTCCCACATATTCAGTCTAAAAACTCAGCGTGATAAGAGACGACAATCAACCAGACTTAGAGTGAGCTTTTCTTTACGTAAGAGGTTTAAGAAAGCCAGTATGGATAAAGGGGCTAACGCTAAATGCTGCTTTGAATTCCAGGCTTTAGCATTTCTATGTCAGAACAAGGACTTGGTAAAAATGTTAGAAGTCATAGATGATAAGAAAATAAAGGTGTCGGATTGCCTTTATGTTTTTAGTCCCGCTTAAAAAGATGGAACTATGAATATATTAGACCGATAGTTGTAAATTGTGAACTGTTCCTTTAATAAGGATAGATTGCCATTATTTATCTCATGTGTTTCAGTTCTCTTTCTTATCTAAAACAGCTTCCCCAGGCAATACTATATGTGCAGTAGGTAATATGAATTCTTTATTTCAACTTAAGTATATTAAGTCTGTATTCAGGCCCAGGAGAACAGACTAATCTCTTCCCTCTATTCAGCAACAATCTAATCTCTCCGCTGAGCTCAACTCCCTAACGTTCCCCCCTGTCTCTGGCTGCCTACCTCTCAGACTGCTGGCGGTCCGTCTCCTCTCTCCATCACAGCCCTGTCGTCTCTCCTGCCTGGCGGAGGAGCTGGAGGAGTCGGTCTGCTGCCACGCGGTTACCGTCGTCCTCCAGCGGAGACGAGATGAGCCTCACGCCGCCCTGGTGGCGGCTCTGCCCAGCAGAGACCTCGGCTGGGAGCTGTCCAGACTGCGA
The DNA here is from genome assembly GCA_016806645.1 of Ophiodon elongatus. Lineage (NCBI taxonomy): Eukaryota > Metazoa > Chordata > Actinopteri > Perciformes > Hexagrammidae > Ophiodon > Ophiodon elongatus. The sequence goes on from JACSYO010002151.1 coordinate 1,342,903, forward strand.
GCCCAGGGCTACAGCGGCCTCTCGGAGGCCGCGTCAGAGATCTCCATGCGGGAAGGAGACCAGCTTCTCCTCCGCTTCAGCGGCAACGTCACCTCCACAGGTAGGGTGACCTGTTAAAATAAAGTACAAGAGGATCGATGTACAAATAATGTGGGGGGGGGGGGGAAAGTGACAGAAAAGTGATTGGTTTGATTACAACACAACTTACTTTCTCCTCACTAGCCATTGCTATTAATATAGTATTACATGTGATTTGTGCAGATCCTGTGCTATTGGATGAGTCACAGAGAGAGAACGAGTGTTTCCCTGTTTTCTTTCATGTTACCCGAAGGCCACTGTTGTGTTACAAAACGCTTGGAAAGTGAACGGTGAATGGAGGGTCATTCAGTTGGTTGCAATCTGCAGCACCACCACTAGATGCTACTAAATCCTACACACTGCTCCTTTAAAATAAAGTTGGAACGATGGTTAAAGATAGAATATATTGGAAGCAAAGTTGGTCGGGGGTTTTGGTAACTTTAAAGCAAAGGATCTCTGTCTGTCCGTATGCGTGTCCCTGCACATCTCGAGAACCATTCATCCAATCTACTTCCACTTGCCGTGTGCATTGCTGGGTGTCGAAGATGGTGCAGTTTCGACACGGACACGTTCAATATGAATAAACTAGCCATGGCGCTCTCAGCAGAGGCAGGGCTTCAGGTCTCTGCAGACTGAGTCGAGCATGTCGGCAGCAGCTGGCGCTCACATGCTTCGGCCCATTGAGTTTGCTGCTGGATATGCTATTATTAAAGTGTTAAGTCAGAATAAATCCATTAGTAGGTTCCCGTTTGAACATAAACAGTGAAGCAATCTTGAAACTCGAAAAAAGCCGAACACAATTTGGAAGTTTGATAGAGTAAAAAACACACATAAACGTAACCCGAAGGTTTGCATTCACAAAAGATCCGAAAGCACCGCTCCTCCCATTCACTTTGAATGTGGGTTGTGTGGCAATCCAGAGCTGGACAACCCAGCCCTGAGGGAACAAAAGACATTGTCGTTCAGTCAACTCCCACACCAACGCACAACCGTGCGGCGAATCGCTGCAACGTCTGATCTGGTGTGAATGCAGCCTGGAGGCAGCAACAGCCACTCAAGTAATGTTGTTGCTGGGGCAGTCAGAAGGTTACACATACCTGCCGCAGGTCTGAGCAGGTTTGTCTTCCTGCTGCTCGATGCCACACAACTGGATGCCACAGACTGCGTGATGCAGTGAATTAACTATTTGTTTGCACAGGCAGCCAGCAGAACGTATGTACACACGCAGTATGTCCACAATCTCAGTTGTGTTTGCTCTGACGGCTTTCCTTCGCACTTGAATGTGACACACGGGCTGATTTTGGATGAGTTCAATGCCAATGTTTTTTACAACAGGATCTCAAAACGACCGACACGGCCTCCCACACGAGCGGATCACCTTCCACAATCAGCAGAAGAATCACCTCTTGGTGCGTCTGACTGAAGTGGACCCCTTTGGGAACTACAGCTCCCCCCACTACAAGGGCACGGCCGTGTTTCACAAGGTCACCAGAGGTCAGCTGGAGTGGCGCGGTGACGGGCCGGTCCCGACGGACACGAAGCTTTTGGGAGACCCCGTCTGTAAGCTGTCTCTGACTTTACCGAAGGTGCATAAACACGCACAAGGAATACTACGTCATATTTGGTATGACAGTAAAACGTTGACCTTCGCAACTAAAAGCATATTCTAACATTTTATTCCGTTTCATTTCAGAAGGTGAGAACCGTTAATCGGCCCATCACAGTTCGGGTGAAGTTATGCAATGAGACAGGTGGGTGACATGTTTTCATGTACTTGCACTTGACTCGAGTGAACTACTTTGTACGTCCACTCCACTACATATCAGAAGGAAATATTGTATATATTATTGTATACATTTATCTGACAGCTATTGTGATGGTTATTCTTGCTGTTGGTACCTCAACTATGTTTGGCTAATAGTACTTTTTTTTTTACCTAAGTTGTTCACAATTTCTGATATCCATGCAGATAATTCAAAGCAAACTGTAATTAAAAATAAACAAAATCTTTTGTTTTCCACCCCTAAAAGTGTTACAAGTGAACAATTTACTACTTTTAATATTTTACATACGACTTTGCCTATTTGGTATATTTAGATATATCAGTATTAGGAAATTTCTTAATTAATATTGTTAAAATGATTGTCACCATATCAGCCCGAAACAGTAAAAATAGCAAATCCCCGGATCTTAAAAAAAGAATGTAGGCAAGCTGTTATCGTTATGAATGCATCATTTTCAGTGCGCCAGTTCCTCCATCTCTCTTCTCCTGCCCAACCACCAGATTCCCTGTCAGACTCTCTTCTTCTCTGGCTGTCCGGGGAGCTTTCAGAGGAGGAAGTAGCACTTCTTGTGCTCTCCCTGCGTCTCCGGAGGAGCGCCGCTCAGCTGGTGAAGCTCCGGGCCGGGGACAGCCTGCCCACCCAGGCCTTCCATGTCCTGACCATGTGGAGGAGGGGGCTGCCCGCTGCCACACACCAACCCAAGGCCTCTCAGCTGGCTCACTGCTTAGCCAAGAGCGGCAGGCCGGACCTGGCCAGGGAGCTGCTGCTGCGACAGGCTGCGCCCACCAGGCGGGGCTCACTGAAATAAGGAAGCTTGAAAAGTAGAAATCACACTGCTATTTTTGTAAGTGTTGTTTTTAGTCAGAGCCGGTGTGCCTGTCAAATGAGTTGGAGGTAGTACGTCGTTTGATCCACAAGGGGTCAGCATTGGACTGTGAGATTACGTGAGCTCTTTCAGACTTGAGTCGATTATGTCTATCAGCCAACCCAGTATTTGTTTTACAGCCCTGAAGACTTAATGTTATCCAGTGAAAAAAAAAACTAAACAAAACAGAAATATACAAGAAAAAAAAAAATCTAATTTTGTATCGCAAATGTCTTTTTTTCTGCTTCCCCCTCCTATTCCTTGTCTCATGGCCCCTTATATTTTTCTTTTGACCCCTACGAGGGCTATAAACCCCAGGCTGTGAACCAGCAGTGTGGGTAATATTTCTAAGCATTTCTTGTGACACATTTGAAATGAAAATAGCTGTAGATCACCACACAAGAGTGAGACATTCGGACAATCAAGCTCAAGTATTAGGGAGTATATTTAGTTTAGTCCTTTAACACCGTACCTCATATTATATGTTAAAATACAATGAATCTCCGCCTCTAGACACATGCGGGGTGACATATCTGCACCCAGAACTTGATTCAGTTATTTACTATTTTTTTTCTTTATGTAAATGTAGTGATATTAAGATACCTAAACTGTAGCTGATACCTAAACACACACTGTCAATGTTAACCTGTATGTGTGGGCACATTTTAAAACTTGTGAGTTTTCTCAGGTTATTTTTATGTTTAAACTCTGAATTTTTTGGCACTATATGTATATATATATATATATATATATGTGTGCAAACTCTAACATTTTTCCTGTTGTTCAACCAGTTAAGAAAATATCTCACCATGAGGTCTATTTAGTTGGTCTACTGGAGTTTTCAAACATATCACATTACCATTACATCGAGTTGTCCCAGTCAGGGAACTGGAAGACACCAATTAGTGGTAAGTAGTAGCATAGTGCTTCCAACAAAATCATGGAGCTATTGTGAGCTTAATTAGCTTTCGAGACACATCTGATAAGATCTGCCAGCTACAGATGTCATTTGAGCCAGCAAAATTGGTTGTCGGCGACCAGAAATGAGTAGCTTTTGTTGGTCCAAGTCTCTCTGAAATATGCTAAAATCAAGGACTAATAAATTAACTAAGGGGGGCTTAGCCGAAGGTCCATTGTAGATGTAAAATGTATCTTTCTTTTCCGACACCTTAAGGACTTCTTGTCTGTGTGTTTTTACAAGCTGAGGAATCAAAAATATGGTATAAATGTCCCGTAGAACAGCTAAATGAGCCTTATTTTGAAACTCGTCAACTACTGTTGCCAAGGTCAAGAACGAACTTTGAACCGTTTAAGCCTTTACATGCTCTGATCTATTTCATGGTGGTATTTATTTAACTGTGAGAACTCCATCTGATGGTTGAAGACCGTGGGAAATGACACAGCCACTAAATGGACCTTGAGGTGAGATTGTTTTCCATTGTGTTCCGTGTCGAAATCCTCTCGTATCCTCAGCTGAAGTTAGTTTAGTGCGACAACGACTCCTTTTCCGTCACTAAATTGTGTGCTCTGTCTTTTTAATGACATTCACCAGGGTTTTCTTCAGAGCCTCACGCTCCAGCTGTGTGACATTCTGCAGGCCCTGAGCTGAAACAGGGGGGTAATGATAGATGCCATGTGTCCAGGTGGGGGATAGGGGACTCCCCGTGGAGACCACCCAGTGCCTCAAATGAGGGGAGGGGGAGAGGAGGGATTCCGTTAATGAAGTATGAAATGGTAACAGGTGGAGCTGATGGATTAAACAGGATGATCGCTCTTTCTCTTTCTCTGTCTCCTCTATTCATTAACTTTTTTCCCCCTTCACTTTCTTTCCACACTTAGATGGAGCGATTGCTCTCATATTTATCTTTGAAGCGCTTTACAATCCGTCTTTGCTATTATCGACCCCACTGCTCCTCCTTCTTTCCCTTCGGTGTGATTCTAAAAAAGACATGTGTGGCATCACTATAGCTGGAGAGGTTTGTGCCTCCAGTGTGTATACCAGAGGGGGGTATCATTAGTCTGGCACAGGGCCATCAAACACACACGAGGGCGCACACACACACCCACACACACACGCACACACACACACACACACACAGACAGACATTGAGGGCCATGCTAGAGATAAATGTCACAGAGGGGTCTCCCACAGCGTTAGGAAATCGTTTTGCCTCCTTTTGTCTCCCTTCTCTCCCCCTCTACATTATTGAAAAGGCCACGCAGCAAGGCACTCTGGGAGGTTGCCCGTCGTCCAGTCGGGGAGGATACAGAAGGCTGATGAGGTGAAGAATTCCCATGGAGTGCGAGCATAAAGAATAAAGAGACTCTGATTAAAACCTCACCTGTTTCATCATTCGTTTCATCACCCTCGTCTTTGTTCGGAGCTCTTTTTTTTTGTTTTGTTGTGGCAGGAGCCCTCGCCGCCTCGATCAGTCACTGCTCTCCCACTTCTAGCTGTCAAGGTAAAACGTGACGTGATTGAGATGCAGACACAGCCATGAATGAACATATGCACTGTCACAGCTCATCCTGGGAGTTATCAGAGCGTAGAATTCCCATCTGGGGGGGAAAAGACAGATTTTCTTGAGCCTCACATGGAAACCTGAGATGTGTTGTTAAATTGGCTGTTCGCATTAAAAGTGGAGAAAGTGGAAAGCCAAATTTAGTTATGCGAGTCTATCTGTTCGCTGTATGGCTGATTATTTTGGATTCAAGGCTACTTTAATTACCCAGACTCTTGTTTATTTATTAAGGCAATCATACACACCATACTGCCTCGCAGTAATTGAGAACTAAGCACAGCCGAGTTCTCAAAAAGATTAAATGTTAAGATGAAGGAAAAAAAAAAGCCTGATCGTAATGTTTGTTGATCCCAGTCTCTAAGCACCACAGTCAAATGTATGCCCACACATGAAGAGGACTTCATATGATTGAAAGTCAACAAATAATGCAAATTAACTGACTGAAAGCTCTTTAGAGGAAAAGGTCAACGCTTTGGGAAAATTGTCAAAAGTAAAGGCCTTTACACACCGGGGGCATGACATAATAAACGGCATGACGTCATTTCGCGTCAAAACTATTCATACCAGCAGTGATGCTAATTTGCGCCAGTGCAACCCTTATTTCAATAAATGAACAGATTTCCACAGGCAGAGGAGCAAACACCAGGATCCTATTGACCCAGAGCTCAGACGCCGGATCTTCCCAGTCTTCGTGAACGTACTCACGACAAAAATAACAGTTTGAAAGAATGAACTGCACAAAAAACACCTCTTGGTATGTGAAGTCTTTTAGTTGAGAGGATAGGCTATCACTACTTAGGTATATATGAAGCTACAGCCAGCAACCAGTTAGCTTAGCTTGGGACACAAAATGGAAACAGAAGGAAACAGTTGGACAGTCTCTGTCCAAAGTCGTTTCATCATTTAAATATTTTAGAAATAAAATAAAATGAACAAGAAACTCTGATTAGGGCTCCTCTGTTGTTGATAAAAGCAGAATGATATGGAATTTTGAGATGGCTAAAGGGTCCAAAAGAAGGTTGAGAGGCAGAGGACCACGCTGGCCCTGAGAGTTCAGAGCAAAATGAAAAGACGTTACCAGCCATCAATCTGGGATTCACCATCACGGGCCCAGAGGAACAGCAGAGGCTGTGCATTGGCGAGGTGGCTCTTTCTTTGCTACATTGTTGGTGGTACTTGTTAAATTTAGTTTGGTACACAGTGGTACATTGTCTGAAAAGTTCAGCTTCATATTTATTGTGCAAACATGAGAGGGGGATCGATCTTCTCACAAGTTGTGTCACCAAATCTTTTTAAAATACATTTCAAAACCGTTGGAAATACGAGTGTTCGAGCACCCTAAGGTCCAGTGGGTGATCTGGGTCACTGCGGTCATGAACCCTACGGTGAGTGGAAAATGGAGACAGCTCCGGCGTGGCTGCCCATTCATACAAAAAACAAGGATGGATCGAGTCTCAGGGGGGATTCTCTAACTCACAACTGGGCCTGACTCCAGCCCGCTGTGTGTGGGATGGCGAGGGAAATTGACAGAGAGAGAGAGAGAGAGAGAGAGACCTCTCAGGTGTACTGCTCGGTGGTCCATGACAAACTCTTCATTTGTCCCTCATCTCAGTGGCAGACAGGGCAGCTGGGCAACCGTGTCCTGAAAGGGCCCATGTTCCGCCACGAAGAGCAGGCCCTCAATCACACTGAATATTCAACTCAGTCTCATGGCATTTTCATGAAATAGTCACCAAATGCAGTCTATTGGTTTTGTGAGTCGGAACTGCTTTTTTTTGGGGGGGGGGACATTACGTTGGTGAAAGTTGGGTTTAGGCAACAAAAGAACTTTGTTAGGTTCGGAAAAAACATCACGAGCCAGTGTTGAGGCAACTTAGCTTTGTTTAAGTTAGTTAGCTGACAAACATTTTTTTCAAATGCACTGCAGACGAATTCCCCCTGGTAATAACTGGACACCACATAGCTACAACAGCAGGGCCATCCTTTTTCCAAATCAAAACTAATCAAAAAACTGCTCATGCAGCCGCATATCACGACTGAATGAGGCTGAGCACAAGAGCTGTTTGGGACCAAGAATAAAAGGACATCATTGAGGTTGTTGTTCAATTCCAAGCTCGCTGGCTGCAGTTTTTGAAGATAAGCCAGTGTTTTTCCGAGGGAATTTGGGATTTCTGATTGGCCACTGTGCCGACCTGTTTGAACCAAATTATAACTGGGTTGCTGTTTTTGAAAAGGAAGTGCTGGCAAAGCTGACGGCCCGATCCATATTCAACTTAAAATACATTTTGACTTGTGGTTCCAAACCGTGCGGCAGTGTGCCGCTGATGTGCTTTTTCTCACAAATCAAAAGCCTCCATTCAAGTAATTTTTTGCATTGGTCCGTGGTTTTAAGAGGCACATCCTCACGAAGACATAATCACACCGATGCCATTCCAGCAACATCCTTGCTGACCATTTTCTGATGGAATTAAATTGGTTTTGTTTACTCTGGAAATCCTCCAAGATTGTGTGTGATGTTGTGAGACGGAGCAGGAGAGAAGAGGTGAAAAGAGGTTGGGACGACGGAGGGAGGGAAACGGAGGGAGCGTCAGCAGGGGTGAAGAGGTGATGGAAGAGAGGAGTGATGGAAGACTGAGTAAACAGGGGAGAAGGGATGAGAAAAGGAGCCGAGCGGACGAGAAGGTGTGACAACGATGGGAGAGGGTGTGGGAGAGAAGGTGCGGCAACAGTGTGTCCACTGGTGTGTGAAACCGGCCTGACATCTGGGGTGGGTGTTTGTGGGTATGCGAGCGTGATCGCAAGGCGGGGTGGGGGGTGGAGTCACGGAGACTGGCTCCTTTTCTCTTTCACACACACTTCTGGTTTGAGAGGATCTTTTCAGAGTTGGAATGTCAAAAATAATCTGTGGCTCGGCCTCCAATGATATTGGAGATATTAGTTATATTTCACATGTGAAATAGCAATGCGGACCTATACGAACATAACGCTTAGACTACAGAATGCCTGCAAGCCAACTGTCTTCAGTTTGTAACATTAGCCATTTTATTAATCATCAATCATCAAGCAAAAAAAACTGTTCTCATTTTTACAGACACTTGAGGTATTTCCCTCTATTGGGTCTGTGTAGCTTTTTGTGAAAAATATAGCCCTGTCAGTATGTCCTGCCCACTCAAAGAGGCAAGTCATTTTGCTCTGTCACACTAATGCTACAGTGTCAAACCCTGCACACTTTGGTTTAACTCAATACCTCATTTGATATAACCGCTGGACTGCCAGTTCTGAAATATGACATTTCTTGAATCTCTTACAGAAATTCCGACCTTTCTTGAGTTGCCCGCTCGAAGGGCTTCATATCCGTTTACATCGCTAAAAGCCAAGGGTGGACACTCGAGCTGCAACTTGTACCTTCGCCGCATATAAATAGACGTATTCATTGATTTTGCAACTCATTGTTTGACTTTTGTAAGATAATTGTCAAAGACTTCTAAGACACTGCTATCCTCCCAACACGAGCAAAGTCGTTGATTTCCCAACCCTTCCTTACTCTTTGACTTTGCCAGTATTCCACTGCCATCCAAACGAAATGAATGATTCAAAACACACAGCTAGCTCTGCTGGCCATGAAATGGCTTTCGCAGTATCTCCACTGTGTTCATACTGTATGTTGTAATTATTTATGCCTATTGATTCTGGGACTACGAAGGCCACAGCCTCATGGATGATATAAGCAGGAGATTGGCTCCATCTAAAAGTAGTAATATAATAACTCAAGAGATTTCCTACACCCTATATGTTCATCTCTCAGTATGCCCTCTTCTCTACCAACACTTCCATATGAGTTTGTCACGACGAACGACCTCTTTTCACATTACATATTACTCAATTTGATCCCTTCTTTGTCTATTTATTTAAACTGTGTGTTGAGGACATTTTTTTGTACAGACAGGAAGAAACATGTATTACTTTTTGAGAAGACAAAAGTATCAGAAGGGAGTTGAAAGAAAGGAGAAGGTCGTCTGCAAGACAATGAAGACATTTCGTTGTGACTCACGCTCCATCTGATGCCCCGATGCCCTCTTTTCTTCATGTCTCTGTCTCCTTTGCTTTCACCTGTCCATCATTAACTATGTCTCGGTTATGTCCCATGAGCCAGAGCTGGCATTTCTGTATGCTGAGAGGCGCTCTAAAAAACAACCTCTAGCTCTTTCGTCTCATATTTGGGGTTCGATCATTTCTGGAATTTTATTGAAAAAATATTGTAAACGATACTTGATTTAAAATAAATTCTTTAAAAAAGTAAGCCTCAGAGCGACAGTAGATGAGAGATCTTGGGGGGTTTTTTGCAGCGTGAAGTCTCACAAGTCTCTCTTATGTTAAACAACCAGCTGCCTTCTCTCCTTACTAATTCCAACCATCCTCTTTAAATGCAGCAATGCAGAATAATTATTCCAACATGTGGCCCCTGAAGTGGAGATGATGTAAAAGCATTACGGTTAAGTGTCCAAAAAGATTGGATTTTTCAAAAGCTTCTTTCCGTAGGGATCATATTGTTCCATCTTAATTTAGATGTATGATCTTAATCTCAAATTTATCCCGCTCATTTTAGATGTTTGGACCTGTGAATAGGCTGCAGATATCAGCCATAGATACAGTATGACATGCACACACTCACATTTGAAATCATTTAAGTGTATTGTGTAAGCAGACAGCATGTTTACTGTTATTGTGGAGCTGACCCTGGTGGCTATACGCACTATGATGCACATCCTACTTTGACAGGAGAGTAAAGAGAAAACAACAAAAGATGTCAACACTTCGCAATGCGAGACAAACATGCCGCACTTCTCCCAGCGGACAATGATTCAGCATTTTTTATTATTTTATTTTTTTCCCTCAAAACGACCGGAGGCAATAATGTGGCTTCCTGGTCACAGTGCGATGTATAGAAACATCAACAAGGGTTTGACCATGTGTAGGAAGGCTACATTCTCAAACTGCAACATGGAACAGCAGTGTTTGAATACTGTAGGTTCATTTGAGACTTTGATTACTAGATGCTATAGGGACTTGTATCCAAATATAGACCAAAAGCGATGTAGATATTCAAATGCTGAATAATGCAGGTTTTTTTTATTTTTTCATTTTAACATAAGACTAGGCTTTGTCCAGGCACAGTATGAACTGAAGGACCCCCATTTCCTCACAAAACCAGCCGAGAAGAAAGAAAGACACATTTCCACTCAGAACGAAGGAATAGCTCCACTAGAGTCAGTGTAATCTCACACTGTCAGTAGGGTGCCTGTCAGACGAAGTTTGACCTTCAGTGCACAGGAGGAGAGAATAGGAAATGTTCTCCTTCAAGTCCCCAAAAGTTGCTGTCCTTTTCCACCACCTTTCATTTCACTGTCACTTTGCGGTTCAATTATTTCCATGCCCTCTCCATTCGGTTAGGAAAATTCATCCTGCGACTGGACAGACACGGTGCCAATGTCAGTGGGAAGAAAGGGGTTTGTGATGAACATGACAATGTCCTCCATGTCTCGCGGTTTCTCTGTGCCAGTCTTTCCAGGTTTGGGGAGAGAATGTCCGTCGCTCATTTCTCAACTGAGAGGTCCACAGACACACGTTGGCTTTGAACACATTGGCAGCGCTAATCATGTGTGACACCTTCTTCTTCAGTTTGGGACTTTCAGGTCTATAAAGTAAGCCCACATCAACAGTTCTGTGTGTTTTTTTTTCATTATTGGATTCAATTCAATTCTAAAGCAACACTTTTCATCATTATTTTCCCCCTAAAACTTCGCAATCTACTTTGAGTTTCACGGATCATCGCTGGGTCTGTGGAGAAGAAGAGTGCAACGCGGCTGATAATATCTTAGCACCATCATGGGTTCATCCTGGGTTTACTCTGCCCAGGGCACTGGTTTGATATGGTCATTTACATTACATGAGCATCTTGTTCGTCTCTCGGCTGAAGAGCAGCAGTCTGTCTGGTTGGCTGACCTCTCCCTGGCCTATGATCTTTACCCCTTGGCCGGCACTCAGCACAGTGGTTGCAAAGAGATGAAACAGGCCTGCAAACATCCATAGTAAGTATACTGATAGAAACATGGATCTACTGTTTTGTCTGCCCTAGAGCTAGTTATAGCTGCTGCAGTTGTGTTGTACAGAAAACAACGCTACGGTATGGATTGAATGCAGGGATTTCAAATTAACACCAAGAGGAATAACTACCCAAAACTATAAAAACAAGACTATTTTCTTCAAACCCATGCCAGTGACTATAAGGGCTCGGTCACACTAACATTCGTGTCAGACCAAAGTCAGTCCATTGTGCTGAAACCATAACCAGTAGATCAAGAGGGCTTTAAAATAGAACACACAGACAAAAAATGAGGAGGAACCCTTTTCTCAGTAGCACAGACAGACAACATATGTGGACTTGCAGTAGTAGAATCACAATTTGAAGAAACACAGTGACAATTTAAGTTTATATGCTTGTTGACAAGAGTTAGATGAGAAGATTGACACCACTCTCATGTTTGTGTGTTACCTATGGAGCGAGAACCAGAAGGCTATTAGCATAGCTTAGCACAAAGACTAGAAGTAGGGGGAAACAGCTAGCCTGGCTACGTCCACAGTTATAAAATGCTGCTGGCTAAAGCTCAGGGATGTACACTGGTGAATGAAACTATTCCTTAAATTGTTTTTATGTGATTTTCAGGCAGAGTTTCCTGAGTTACTTGGATGAATGTAGTATTTGTGGTAGATATGAAAATTATGCCTAACTGTTATGGTTATGGTGATGGTAATTGTCCTCATGCTCATAAGGGTAAAGTGATTTACGTTGTCCGTGCTCATGCATGGTGTCTATGGGTTAGTGCAGCAATGTGTGTGTGTGTGAGAGACTAAATGCCACAGTTGAGATGTTAACAGCTGCGGGCTACCGCACAGCAAGTGTAGTAGTAGTAACAGTAAATATTCACATCATAATCATCTTAATGAGCAGTGGCACCAGCGCAATTTGAAAGTGCTGTAAGGTCTCTCCCTCCTCCTGTATGATTATCCAACACTTTTCCTTGTGTGTGTGTGTGTGTGTGTGTGTGTGTGTGTGTGTGTGTGTGTGTGTGTGTGTCTGTGTGTGTCTGTGTGTGTGTGTGTGTGTGTGTGTCCCATTCCCTCTCCCTGCCAAATCCCACAGCTGTCATTTCTCTACTCTTAAGAGCATTAAAGTAGTTGCGCAGGCCTTTTAAATTTGTGGAAATGATGCGAGAATACCCACGGACAGAGAGACACAGGCATCTATGAACAAACAAGCGTACATACACACGTCTATCCTGACGTTCATGAGGAAATATGAGAGGAAATGAAGCGTGCTGTGCTATCTCAAGGTCAAAGCCACCACATTAGCTTAATCTCAATCCCCTGTGTGTTTGTCTGTGTATGCGTGCATGTTTACATACTCTATACAGATGACTCTGGATCATGTTCCTGAGATCCAAAATCTAGAAGAAAATTTTCAGATCCTTCATTATTTGACTGGTAATCTTGCAACAACAGCGGACAGATACAGCAGCAGCACACCGATGGGTTGAATGGGTTTATCTTTTACATTAAAATACTCCCATGTAAAACTTGAACAGGTTTGTAGGTTTGGTCATCAGGTTTCTATCGGCTGTGACACACACCAAAGAAACTGCTGAGATCATTGGACTGCTGCAACTTTGCCGGAGAGCCAAAAAAAGGCAATTAGCACAAGCTGTCCGGTGATGTAAGGGTTAAGAGTGAAGTTGCTGACTGTGAGGGGCAAATATAAGGCAAAGAAAAGCAACAGACCCATTCAATTGAAAAGCATGAAACTCGAAACTATTTGGGTTTTTTGCTCGAATAATAGTTGCCATTTTCTTTCCCTCAACTAATTGATTTATTTTCAATCCATATATGTGCTTATGCGTTTGTAATGTGGCTATTGCATTTATTTGATACTTCACTGCCAACGTATATTTCTGCTCTTCAGCAGAATTTACCTTCTCTATAACAGCTTCACTTTCCCCATGGAGCAATACAGGACACTTCCATGAAGCCACAACTGTGGAATCGCATCAATAGAAGAACCGAATAGTTCTTAAGCTTCACAGCCATGAGTCACTGATAGTTCTGAACACATAAAATTGCAGAGATTTTCCAGGAAAATGAACCCAGCACCCTTCAGAAATGTTCCCATTATGGCTCGATAGTGTACTCAGTAACCCCAGAATCTCTCAATTAAATACCCTCTTACAGTCCAAGTCTCTCTCAGTTGTAAATGGAACACTTCCAAGAAACGTCTAATATGATTTCACTCCTATGTGTTTAAGCAAAGTACAAGCAAAGTACACCAAACCCCAGACAGAACTGATGGTAATTAAACGAGAAATACTGTATCTGTGTCTCACTGACGTGAACCCGTAAATAATCCGGACAGTGAAAGAGTTAAAAGGATTTCTTCCTAAAGTCAGCCAGACGGATGATCAAATTTAACTGGCTTGATTGAGAAAAGTCATGTCTGCTTAGTGTCTCCTATAAGCACCAACATATGCTCCCTCGTCTGCAATTGGCAGTGGTTGTACTACCATGTGTGTATTTGCATAAAACTGAGTGTGTCACTAGTTTATGTAGTTGTGGGGGGGGGGGGGGCATGTTTGCTCATGTGCACTGAACAGTACTTGCAAATATTGCATTTGTAATCACACAGACTGCATTTGTGAGTCTATATTTGTGCTGATCTGGGGTATTTGAGTTTTTACAGTAAGTGCGCACGAGAGACGGATGGAAAGAAAGACTGTGTTTCTTTAGGTGTATGTGTGTTTGTGCGTGCATTCTGCCAGCACCGTTTTGGCATTTCTCAAACAGCTGTCAGCTTCCACCAAAGTGTTTCAGCTGACTGATCTTTAAACTGGGCCAATAAGTCCCCACACAAAACCCCACGTTCCCTGCGCGTGGACACTTTGGGTATATTGCTGCATCTATCTAAACACATCACTCTCCATTCTGCCATCCATTACTCTCTCTAAGCATCCACTCTTTCCCCAGTCTATTCCTTACACGTTGTCTACCTTTCTCTCTACTCCCACTATGTATTTTGCTCCTCGACTGCTACGGATATTTGACATTTGTCCTGTGAAATAATGTTGTATAACTTGAATTCATAATCCGTGAAAAAGAAATTATGACATCAAACCTAGTTTTTGATATGATTTATGTGCAGCTCTTTTTCAGCAATAGCCTACATTCTGTAATTACCCCTCTATACAGTATAGCGGTTTCATTGTTAATGGCGAAGTCTGCCATCCACGCATTGGATCCAAATTGCCTTCACGCACACAAGATTCACAGGAAATGAGGAATGTTGTAATCCAGTGTCATCACTTTTAATTCTTTAGCAGCTAAAGATCCAGATATTTCCCTCAGGAGTTAGTAGGGACCAAAAACTGAGCTAAAAGAGAGGGAAAATGTGACTTAAGTGTCTGGTTGCCGGAGACACAACTCCAAATAAATGATAATGTTGTTCTGTAACTGCTGGATGTGTAAATAAGCAACTGTTTGACAAAAAAGTTAACCGTATAACAGGTGATGATATGTCAATTATTTCTCATCAAATACCTGTGCTCTGTAAGTGCCCCTTGGCAACTGATACCAATGCACCGCACTTTCACCTAACTCCAAAATAAACCCACCCGTGCCCTCATTAGATGCTCAGAGCAACAGACGTAGCACAAAGAGAGAGACGGTCCCCACAGGGCAGGAGGTAGGGAGGTGGATAGATCAAACTAACACAGAACTCTAGTCCTGGAGACTGACCCGTGCAAAACTAAAAGTAAACATTGACATTTTGTCACGTCGTTGGTTAGAGACAAATACTGTAAGTAATGTGACTAGCGACTCTAACGACAATAATTTCTCACATGAGTCGCAAGTCACGTAACACATCTGTTTCCAAGTCCCGTGAGTCATTAGTCACTCAAGATAACGTCCCCCACTCTCTTTTCCTCAACCTAACTAAGTGGTTTTGTTGCCTAAACCTAACGTCCTGTGGAAACTAAAGACACAATGCATGTAACAAGTGGAAAATGACACACCGTCCCGACCACGTCCAAAAGTGAAGCTAGAGGGTTAGCAGCGTCATAGTTTGAAGCTTAGGGCCACTGGCCAAGAGTCTTTTTTTGACAAGTTGCGAGTGGGAATGTGTTGGTTTATTGAATACATTTTTAATGTGGAGCCAATTCAAATGAAAGATTGTATCAAATTCATATTTCTGGTGATTTAATTATTTTATGTGTCTTTGATGTTTTTTCCCATGTCCAGCACGTACAACCGTGTGAATTAAACCACGTGTGTGCGTGAGCATGTGAGGGAGTCTACAGTTCATATGACGGTGCATTTGAGTCTTTGAGAGAGTGTGCGTGTGTGTGTGCGTGTGTGTGCGAGCGTGTGTGTGTGTGTGCGTGTGTGTGCGTGTGTGTGTGTGTGTGTGTGTGTGTGTGTGTGTGTCAGTGCTGGAGGCGAGAAGCATGACAGAGCTGAACCATGCAGCATCTCCTCTGGTCCCACCCTCTGCCCTCCAACTACCCCCAAGGACGGCCAGCCCATTACTGTAATTAACTAGAGAGGGAGAGAGGGGGTTGATGGGATGGAAAGAAAGAAAGAAAGAAAGAAAGAAAGAAAGAAAGAAAAAAAAGAAAGAAAGAAAGAAAGAAAGAAAGAAAGAAAGAAAGAAAGAAAGAAAGAAAGAAAGAAAGAGGGTTGGGATAGAGAAGGAGGTATGAGAGATAGAGAAAGTGCTTTTGAGTGAGAGGAAAGAGAGATGGAGGTACGGTTTGGGTGGGAGAAGGAGGAGGGAGGATTTTTCTGCAGAGGCAGCAAGTGGGTGGGGGCCGTTGCCTCCCAGCCTGCCGTTAATCCCTGAGTGACTTTCACTGCGTACAGTAAGCAGTGCAGAGCAGGCCAGAGCCCCCGCAAATTAATCTAGCAAAGAGCCTGGGATGTGGCCGCGCTGAACCCCCCGCTTTACAACTCCCTCCTCCCCCTTGCTAAAAGACATGGGAGAGAGGTAGGGAGGCTGAGGGGAGGAGAAGGGAGGGGGAAAGACAAGGGGCGGGGGGGGGAGAAAAAGGGAGATAAGCTGCTGCTGTGCTGTATTGGAGGAAAAATGTGGAAGATAGAAGGCGAAGGGGACGAATGAGCGGGGGAGGGAATGACAGGAGGTGGTGAGTAAGGAAGGGGAGAGAGATGAAGGAGACAGTGGACTCTTTAAAGCGTAGCATAAGCTGACCGTGTGCCCTCGCTCCAGTGACATCACTCGGGGACATGGTGATGTCACTGACAGTGGGGTGCTTTTCTGCCTCTCCGATCGTGATGTCACTTTCCTCCAGCTTGAGCCTGACATCATGACACAGACATCTTTAAAGGTCATGATACGATTCACGTCTTGTGATCTTGCTAAATGATGTTTTCCATAAAATGTAGTTGAAGTTGATATCATATTTCATATTTCGTCCAACATTGTTTACAGTCTTTTTAAGAGGGAGCGATAGGAAGATAGATATCCGTTCATTGTTTTGTTATCTCTTCTTTGGCTATGTGACAAATATACATCGTAAAAAAATCAATTTATACATGAAAATGCGTGTCTTCTCTCGGGCTGTAAAACATTAAAATATCTTTTGATGACTCATCCTGAACTTGATGTCCCATATATGTACCTATTACATGTGATCTGGGGCAAACATCTAGCATCCATCATGTAATACAGCTCATGGGCAATCACTTGTGTGTCTTAATAGCTAGCAGACTAATATCATGGGTCAAATGGAGGTAAAAGCAGAGAAAAAGTAGATTTTTGGTCATTTCAGAATTCTCCCAATTATATGACACCAAGCATATATCGTGACATCATCTGGTCAGATTGGCACTGAACCACACGGCACACACGGCGTCCAATCTGAAACACTCTTTCCCACCATGTCGATGATCTTTAGTCAGCTGAAGGAGAGCTCCTCAATCTGCAAAAGAATCTTAACGTTTTTCTTAAATCGTTATTTGAAAAGAATATCCTTTGGGATATGACCCAGTGACATGTAAAGCTTGTTTCAGTTAAATTATTGTCTTTCTATTCACTAAATTAGTTATGTTGCAAAAAAAGCAACATTGTTTGAAAATGATACCATATAATGAGTGGACCAAGTGGATTCTATAGTTACTTACACCGGAATATTACACTATATAATTTGTAAGAATTACTCAGATAGATGGATGAATGGATGGATGGATGGATGGATGGATGGATGGATAGATAGAAAGAAACCGGTGTGAACTTGAAAAGAGAGACAGAGTGAGAGAGTTAAAGGGTAAGGTACAGTATTCCTCCGTTGGTCAACTCGCAGGCAGCAGCAGCTCCTTCAATTAACATGATGCATGTGATGAGACCCTGCAAAGGGTGAAAACAAACATTTCAATTAGTTGCAATGCCAACAAGAAGCTGGAAAATCTAGATTCTCACAGAACTAAGCATTTGATTGTATTAACTGGGGTACATCTCATCTCAATCATGTACTTGAATCACAATGAGTCTGACCTTCATCACACGCCATCCTCTCGCACGTCTGTTCATCTCGCTCTTTGTTGTTAAAGAGAGCAGGTCAACGCTTACTACACCGATGAAACTGAAAGCTTCGCACACTGTGATGGTGGCTGCCACAAGGTTGCATCTTTTGAGGAATGAGGCAGTGGCTGCTGGGGCTTTGTGGCTGCATCAGCTCACTAAAGAGAGAGTGGGTGGTGCTGGCTAAGACGGAGTTCAGTTTAATCCTTATCCTCTACTCTTCTGCTGCTGCTGCCGCTGCCTCCAGGGTGTCCAGGCAGAAACAGTCCGACCCTTCCCTCCCCACCCCCCCATCCCCCGCCCTCACTAATTTGTTTATACTACCTGCAGCCCCCATTTTAGTGCTGCGTCGCCAGTAAAGAACAGCCACATGATTGGAACTACACTGTGCAGAGAGATGGGGAATAGCATCACACAAATTCACAAACACCCATCTATCCTCTCATTCATTTTTTCCCCTCCCACTCTTTTGTGTTTCCGTCTCTGCTCCTAATTCCCCTCCTGTTCTGTCACAAATCTATCTTTGTCCCATTCACTTCCATTACCCACCACAATTCTTTTTTCTATACCTCCAATCTCTCCAATCAGCTCATATATCTTTATCAGTGGCAGCTGCTAGTCTTCCTCAGGGGGAGCGCAATAACCCAGCATCATATTGTTACGGCCGACCGAGGCACGATGATGAACGATGATAGCAGTAAACAATCTCCCCAATATCCTCTTTCATTTAGTAAGCCGCTCCTGAGGCCAACAGGCGCTTATTGAGCTTCAGACTACAGCGTTTAGCTTCGGGGACCCCACACGCCTCGCCCACAGAGGGCTTGATTGACCTGATACCTCATGAGGATTCCAGGCGGTTCTCTCATTTGCGACCGCTGCTCGTTTATGCTTGTGCTGATTGCTGGACCGGGCGCAGCGGGGTGATCGAGGGGTCGGTGTTTTATCAGACTATGAGAGTAAATGTGTGAGTGCTATGATCCGGGCAAATCAGTTAAAAAAAAGAAAAAATCATCGCATTGAGTAATCATGCACCCTACATCTCAACTTCAAACCCAGCCGACACAAGGCTTGCAGCTGCCTATTGGCTCATGTTGTCAGGCATAAAACTGTGCACACGTGAGAGGTCGGAGGCTGACTCCGAAGAAGAGATGCACTGACTGTAAGAAAATAGGTCCAGCAACATCACTACATCAATACCAAATTGTGTTTCCTCCCCTGCTGCCTTTTCTTTCGCCCTTCTTTTTTTTTATTTCCGAATGCCAACCACTTAAAAAAAAAAAAAACACTGTTTGGAACAAACTATAAGAAAACAAACGTTACAAAAGTTGCCTGGAAATTTTAGAATTAGAATTCCCTAAACATAAAAAAAACATTAAAAAAATGTACATATTCAAATGAGAAGCACTAACTTCAACTTCAAAGATATTTTCCTTTATTGTGTTAAATGACAAGGTTACATAATGAAAAAAATAAAAAAAAATACAAGGCTAAGATTATCATTGTAAAACGGCAAAATAGGAAAAACTCGACTTGTGTATGTTATTCAAGCATGGAGTTCCATTTTTATACTTATGGATTGAAAACCTTTTATTATTCTTCCAGCTGCTATTTTATGTCCATGATGTTACACATATTCATGAATTGCACTTAAGCAAATGAGAATTAGAATTCCTTCTCTCAACCGATAACCATGGCCTTTGGATTTGTTATAATTTGCCTTTCTCGTTCCCTGGGACAAGGAATAAAAAAGGTTGTAGAATTCATGCATTCATTGAACAGACAAAAGAAAACCAAAACAAGGACAGAGGGGAATTATTTACATGTTGATCAAAATTAATATGTAATGTTTGTGTTTTTGTTCTGTGTTATTCAGTTTTGAGTCAAAACAGAATAACTTTTCAAGCTGAAGAGATTTATTTTTTCTTCTTTTCAACACCTGCCAATATTTTGAATATTTTGTAATCATTTGAATGCAAATGGTGGGCTGTGAAAGCCATGATTTCAGATCTTCTGAAATGTGATTCTTCTGACGACAATCACTGCTTGCCGAGAGTCAAAATGCTCAAGCTTAGAGGAAACACAATTTGCCATAGAAGTCACTTAAAGCAAAAGTTCAGCATTTTGGGAAACACGACAAGAGTTACCGAGAAAAGCGATACCACTGTCGTGTCTGACAATTAAAAGCCGGCAGACAGTTAGCTTAGCATAAAGACTGGCAACCACAATGTGGCATTTTTACACTTTTTTGTATAGATTTAACAAACGATAGAACGATATAACGTGTTCATAAGTGAGCTTTTGAGGTATGATGAAGATTTTGTACTTTTAGACAGAGCTTGATTTCCAGTCGTTATGCTAAGTTAAGCTAAGCAGCTGCTGGCTGTAGCTTAACATTTACTACATATGAGAGTGGTAGCTATCTTTCCATCTAACTTCAAGCAACAAAACAAAGACACGTATTTCCCAAAATGTTGGGCTTTGAGTCTTCAAAACTCCATTTCGTTTTTGCTTGAACTCAGCAATAAACAACAACAGTTTTAGAGGCTCAGTGAATGGAGGTGAAGCTATTAAATTAGTTATTACATTAGTTGTCAAAAGAAGATCACAGAAAATGTGTGTGATTTGCTTAAAGATAGTTCAGAGATGCAGTAGTTTTGGGGAATTTAACGTTTTTTTTCCCCGACTTTCCCAAACATGAACTAATAAATGCATGTGAGTGCGCCAGCTGTGGCAAAAGAAGTCGAAACTCCTGGATCACCTTCAACAACCTGAAAGATAATTGCAAAGAACAAGTGACGAATCCACTTTGACACCTGTTGATGGCTTTCTACAACAGTGGAGGAATTTCACAATAACTGTGGACCAGGTGTCAACACTTCCTCCTGAGCTCAGCAAGCACTCAACACGATCTGTCTCCACCAAAGCGATTAGCCTCCACAGACTCGAAGCGTCCAATGTTACCGGGTCGAAAGGTTGTCGAGCCCGCTGGACCGTAGCCAATCAAGACCCCCTGAACCGTTATTATGAAAGACATTGGGGCTTAGAAATAATGCCCCCAATACAGAGATGAGGACTTGGGACTTGGACTCTAGTTGCACATAAGTTGCGCACAAAGTAACTTGAGACTCGACTCGTACTTAAAAAGTACTAAAAAGTGACTTGTGAGCATCCCGGGGTTTGAGTGGCTAAAGGGATGTGTTGAACTACAGTACAAGATGTCATAAATTGGAGAGCCAGTGTAATTACAATATAGTTGTACTCTAATTGTTAATGAAAAATAGGTTGCAGTTATTTTTACTTGCCTAATCATTTTACCAATATTTTCCTGTTTCAGTGTGTTGTTTTTTGTATATTGCATTGCAGTTACAAGTGGTCATATTCCAATCAACCAATCAATGCATATATTGTATGCTAATGCTAAGTACAGTAGATGCTGTAGAATTTCTTGGGATAGATATATCCCAAGGAATATATATATATAGATATAGATATAGATAGATAGATAGATAGATAGATAGAATTCTAGACTGGATGGCACGCAGCAGATTATAGAACATTCATAAGAGATTTTAGACTTGACTAAACCACAATATAGAGAAATTATCGTAATGAAGCCATTCTTCTGAGTTTTTTCGGTACCAGGAAGTGGCTGAGTTGGAGTGGATATATGGGCCCCAGATCTTTTTTTTGTGTGCTCTAATTGGCTTCTCTAGCTTTTACCTTCACAGGCCATTGAGTCTGAGCAGACACAGAGTACATGGCTGAGGTCAAAAGGTGACGCGGTACTCTGTATGCTCTGTGCCTGTGTGTCCGTTCATATCGTTTCTGTCTGTGTGTGAGTGCATGCATGTGTGATTTTCTATTTCTACAACTCCACTTTCTGCTTTCACTGTTATGATGAAACGGCGTATTAGAGGAAGACAAAACAAATGGAAGCAATAAGGAAGGGAGAAGAAGCTCCACCGTTTGCCGACTGCTTTACTAATTGAGCCACCACTGCACTTCACAGGAGGCTGGTCGGCTCGGAGATTGGATGGATTGATACGGATGCACAAACACACGCACACGCACACGCACGCGCACGCGCACACACACACACACACACACACACACACACACACACACACCAGAAAAAAAGCGGAAGCAGAGCTACGCACACACATAAAGGAAATGCCTCAGACAAGCTTTTCATCTGTTGTTTTCTCCAACAAATTTGATTATATTGTGCACAGGCAAAACAGAAGAGATGGTGGCCTGCTCTTCAGCCAGCACTGCCTCACCAAGTGCTGCGTTATTAGTCCACAACGATGCATCTCAATGAGATTGCACTCACTTTCGGGGAGACGTTTATTCCGTGTGTTTGACAGGTTTTTCTCTGCAATTCTCGTGGGGAGCATTTTACACACAACATCAAAGACCTGAAGGCAAAGAATAACTTCAAAAAGGTTACAACGTGCACTCACTCTCACAGCATTCTTCCTATCGCCTGCTTCTCCCTGAACACTGTAGTAGTGTGCAGGAATTAGTCAAATATTAAAGCTACTAAAGGGAGCATGAGAGAGAGAGAGGAAGCAAAAGAGACCTCAAGCTCTATGCAAGCAAATAAATCTCTGTATTGTTGTTATTAATCCTGTGTCAAACAGGAAAGCTCCAGCGTCATCCAGCGTGGAATATAGGAGCTCTCCATCGCAGCTTTGCATCTCAATGTGGACGAGACGTACAAACGCGCTGCTCTCTACCTCCCCTCACCCCCCCACACACACACACCCAGATTAGCACATCACTTAGGATTTTTTAATGACACCCTAAGGCGCTACCATACTTTTTTTATGATGACGAGGCACACGTTAATATTTCTGCCCATAGGGTCCGTCCACATGAAATAAGGGTGTAATGCTGTAAATGAAGGTTTGCTTTACATTAGCTAGCGTCCTAATTGTCCAAATTTAAAATGTATCCCATTACCTCTTATTGCTTCTGTCATGTTTCCCTTGACATCCAAGATGAATTAAAGCTTGCAAAACCCCATTTTGTAACAGTGAAAGCATTCTTGTTTTGATCAGACAGTGAAAAGGATCGAGTGTCAGAAGATTCAACATTTTAAATCTGTCCTCCAAGTATTGTTGCTTTTATCGAATTAATGAAAAAACAAATCAGTATTGAGTTATTGTCATCCATCCTTGGGATAATTTAGTTTTTAGCCACTAACATGTATAGCCAAGGGTGCTAATTTAAACTGTGGATGTTAAAGTCAGGTAAGTCAGCAGTGGGAAAAATTCATTTCGAAGAGAGCTTTGATGACTTAGATGTCATTCAGTCATGGGAGCTGTAGCTGTTTGTAATTTTGTGAAAATCACAAAGGTTTCAACTACTAAAAACAATTAGTGGAGCCAATTTGTCTTTGAATATAACCTCAGAAAGAGGCTTCTAAAATCTGACCACGGTCAGAGGACATGTCACCACCATTAGGATAAACGTGGACTAGTTTTCGGGGTGATTTTCGGTCTTATTTAGCCACTTGTTAGAACATATATATAAAGCATGTGATGTTTATGCTTGCTCCCGAGTACCTTTCCTCTTTTCAACTCCCCTACAGCACCAACAGTGTGTGGTGGGTCATACCGATAGAACAGTCTCGATACAAGCGGCAAATGAGTCCTCCGTAGGGGCCGGGCTCAGCCTTAGAGATATTGTAAAGAGCTCGACATCCGGGGAACTTGAGTGAGGGCACCCTCTATCACACACACACACCCCCCACACCCCAACAACCAAACACACGCTGGAGGATTATATCTCCAGCTGGCCTAACCCGGATCCCCAGAACGAGGAACGTGTGCGGGGAGAGGAAGCTGGGCGGCCTGCTACTGCTGCCCCACCCGACCCCGGATGCGGAGGAAATGATGGAGATGGATCAGCCGGTAACTTATTGTTTCACATTCTCGGGCTAATTTAGCATTTAGCCCCTAGCATGAATAGCTCATGATGCGAATTATCACTGTGGATTTAAAAGTCCAGTTGGAACTCTCAGAAATAAAGCTCCCACACATTTGCAGAGCTTAATCCACAACTTAATTCCCCCAATTGGACAAAGCACTTGTCCAGTGGTTTCTCTATGAGCAGATTAGCAAACAGTCAATGAGGCGTTGCGCTATTAGACACAACAATGTGCTGTGTGTTGCGTGATTGGAGAACATTAAGTTGCCTGGAAAACAGTTCAAGAAGTAATTAACACAACAACTGGGCGGCAATGCATTTCCGAATAAACCGAGCTGGCCAGACATTCATTAACAGTCAGTACAGTGAAATATTACAGCCAGACACAATAACTGAGTTGACATTCATTCTAGCTCCCCCACATGATTATCCTGGTTCATGAAAAGCCAATTCATTGCTTTTGACTGCTTTATAAATCATTACATGTTACCCAAGCTGATGATGCTACATACACCACTCTAATAATGTCATGAGCATAGAAAAACAATCACCCCTACAGTTAAGCCAATAGCCTTTTATTGATTATTTGAAATAGTTTACCTGCGACGCATTACCTTTCCTCACTGTGTTGAGAATGACATTTTATATTGTCTGAGCATCATTTGGGGAAATTATTTGAGTTTCACTAAACCCAGGGGCTTTCGCAGACTTTATTTGTGATGACAGCGAGGCCTCGAGGCTCACAGTCGAAGTATTTCCCCAGAGGATTCTGGCAAACAGGAACGCTAACAAGCCAAGCAAGCACCAAGTGATAGATTCTCCCCAAAATGTAATGTTCACTCAGTTTTTTAAACCAGATTTACACTCCCATTAATTCCATTACATAATCGAAAAATCTAATGACGACGTCGGAAAACAATATAATTATTATTCATCACAGCCATTGCTTTCGGCTTTGTTTGCCGTGAAAGAAATGTATGGACATCCCAGGAGTCCATGCACGTCTCTCACATACATGCCTGTGGTTAATGGGCAAACGTCCATTGCTTGAATTCACAAACATAATTAGCGAGCACTGCGGTGACTTGCTCTCCGTCTGAACTGTGTGTTTTCTCCAGCAGCACAAACAAGGAACATCTAATCATAGTCTCCTGGTGTCATCCTGGGTGCACTGTGTCTCTGGGAAGTGCCTTTAAGCAATTAACAAGTGTAAACAAGTCAGATTGGCACATGTCAGAGGCAGCACCCTGCAGTGTGGCAGCCGTACCAAGGGACTGAAGTCTCTGGCATAGCGAGGGTGATCTGAAACAGATGTGTGCAAACATTTACATTGCCGTTTTTTTTTTTCAAAAGTCAGATTTCTACATTCGACAAGTGACACCCAAATGGTTGAAATGAAAACATGGGGTGCCATCAGAGCCAAAAGACTTCTTGAGAAATTGGTAACTATGTTAAATGGGGGTAATCTAAAAAACATTTTTGTTTAAGTTTTGAGGTTCATTGCTCACAGATAGTCATTGGTAATTTTACAATTGAGCACACGGGTGTGTGTGGCAGAGATACAGACTGTGATGATGATGTCATCCAGTGACAAATCCTTGAAGTAAGTAACAGAACAACTCCTAGAACACGCTGTGATTTTACAGGATGTGGAGGCATTGTCCTTTGAACCAATGCTGAGATGCAAATTAGTATAGAGGGATGTGGATTTGATATTTTTAACTATTCAATCATCATGAAGACGATATGATGCAACATGTGGGACTTTCACGTGTACTGTATGTAACTGTATTTACACCTGCGGGTCGGAAAAGTGAAGCCTAGGCAGAAGGGTCTTAAACTTGCATTTATTCTAATGACCAGCAGGGGGCGACTCCTCTGTCTGCAAAAGAAGCCCTGATGGTCTAAGTCTAAGAGAGCTCTACTTCCCACTTGATTTATTACCTCAGTAATTCATTGTAAACATGACTTTGTGGTCTCAATCATGAGTTTCAAGTCTTCTTTAATACAGCATGATGTTCATTACGTAAATTATGGTCCCATTTTGAGTAAATCAGACAATAAAGTAGGGTATGCTTTAGGGTGGGGCTACCTTGTTATTAACAGGTTGCTGGGTGTTTTTCCGCATTTTTATCGTACAACTTGAACCCTTTCACAGTGTGTCTTCAGTTCATGAAAGTGGTCACCTAAAAACTCCTTATTCATCATTTAGTTGTACTGAGCTCCACCCTCTCTCGGTCACTTATGGTTGCAAAAAAACTAAGATTGCGACGGCCACAATGTCGCACTTGAGGAAAAGCGGCAGTCTACAAATCGGTGGGTGACGCCACAGTGACTGTCCACTTTTTATTATCAGTCTATGGTGAAGACACATTCTGACGACAAAAGACTTGCCAAAAATACTTTGTCAGATCTGACACCTCTATGGTTAAAGCAGCCATGACTCATATTTCTATGCATCACATACTCGTATACTAAAAGGGTCACTCATGATCAGTTATTGCAGGTTCAAGGTGAAGTTAAGTTTTGGCAACTTGCTCAAGGTTTGGAAAATATGATGTCATGGTGGAAAAAAAACGACTTGGCTGAGATTAGGGAAAGGTGATTATCAGGTTTTAAAGAAGTCAATGTTGACTAAGAGAGGGGATGCGGAAAGAAAAGTCTTCCATACCAGACAAAGTTTGTGTCCCAACCACAAGAAAAGTAATTCTAATAAATAAATAATGAAATAAGCTCAAGCAGCTTCAGGCAGATTTAAAGTGCTATGGTCATCACAATTAATTCTGACATCCTTTACCACCAGTCCAAGTTAATACCAAAAGTGCGTTGAGAATTGAAATAACTAGCCATGCTTACACATTGGATGTCATGTTCTATCTACAAGACTCTTTTCTCACTCGTCCTCTTGATTCTTTCCCACGATGCCGCTTTTCATCCTCGTTTCATCACCACACGCGCGATGGCTGAGCGACGGGATTCCTATGAAAATAAAAATTAACAATAATTGTCAAGATGGTTGCCGTGACGAACCCCTGGGAGCCTTTAGAGGCTTGTGTTCAAAGTCGAAGTAAAAAGGGAGAGGGAGTGGGTGAGAGAGAGTGAGGCAGAGCGAGAGATCGTTCACTATGTCCTGCTCATCAGCAGCACGCTGTCTTCAGAGCAGGGTGCCCCTCATTTGGACGGCAGGCTGTTTGGATTCGTGTTTGAAGCTCCGCCGTCAGCAAACTGCTGATTCATTACAGTGATCGTGATGATGCAGCTGATGGATGCTCAGAACATCACCGTGATAACAATTGTTCATGTAGCTTCAGGAAGGAAGTTTACATTTACCTAAATATAAAAACTATCACTCTAGTACTACATATGCCTTTTAACGAGGGTGTGGACTCGAGTCACATGACTTGGATGTGAATCAGCCTCAAGTCACAAATTTGATGACTTTGAAAATGTCAAACAAATACTTCACTTGACCTTGAGGCTTTTGACTTGGAAATATTAGACACCTTCCCCCAAGCATAAAAAGATTAAAAAGTAATTTAAAAAGCGTGCCACAACTCAATATTATATTTTCCTTCATTTCCTGAAGCAACTAATGTTAAAACTATTCAATCATAGCAAGTCGAAACTTAATTTTCCAGATCCACTTTGTTTGAACCAACCAGAAAGCATCCAATCAAGTTTGAGGAAACCATGAAGTACGTTACTGGGGGAAAAAAATCAATATCACAGATGATTTATTTTCTGGAAAAAAAACTACTTATCGGTCAACAAAAAATGACTTGCGGATATGTAAAATTTGCGGATCAAAGATTACAGACAGAGAGGCAATCAGCATTACATTTTGGTGAACGGTGCATTATGACTTGCTGATAGTGAAACTCTTGGGACCTGTCGACCTTGACTTGGGACTTGAGGGCAAAGACCTGAGACTTTCTTGTGTCTTGCAAAATAATGACTTGGTCCCACCTCTGGCGTTTACTGACTACAAATACACCATGAAATGCTTTGAACAAAGCGAGGCATCTCAACATCATTTCCCTGTCAGTGGAAATAGCGTAAATAGAGCTTGGACGTTAATGGGTTTTCCCAAAAACAAAGCAGATTGAGACAACAAAATTTGATTGGATGCCAGTCGGTCTGACATATTGTGACAAATGAAAGCTGCGCATACACTCCGTCTCTGCTCAGTAAGCAGAGACGGAGTGTATAGCTCTGCTGGGCATCGTGTCCCCTTGAACTCAAGGCAGTCAGATTATCAACGCGGGTATACTGAGAGGATGTGTGTGATTATCTGTATTAAATATGTGTGGGAACTGTATTTATATATACATACATATATATATATATATATATGTTCCTGTGGGAATACGTATGTCATTTGTAAATGCAGGAATGTGTGTGTTTGTGTACTGTTTATAGAGGAAAGTCACATTGCAGTATTTCAGAGAGAGCATCTGCTGATACATTGGCTTTGCCAAAGAATCCCCAGCGATCAAGTCCAATTCAGCAGCCCTGCCCTAATAAGCTCTGCACATCAAGGCTCTTCTCCCTCTTTCTCGCCGCCTCGCTCCCTCACTCTTATCCTTCCTCCTGCTTTTCCATAGACTGCCACCCATTAGCCAACCCCAGACCACACAATAGAACCCAATCACATCTCACAATTTAAATTAGCCCTATTTTCTCCGTCTCTTGCGCTTCAAAAACACCTTTCAACAGAATGGGCCGCGTGCTTCCGCTTCGCCCCGGATTATTTGGCTCCCATTCATCTGCGCCTCACATGTGTGTGTATGCATGTCATTATTTCTGAACGCTACTCGGAGCATAAGAAGAGGAACAAAGAGGCTGGAGCCCAGCAATGACAGGGTCACACTCATTAAGCTTTCTAAAGATGGTATAACTGAATTCCAGCACTATTCTGTATGGGGCAATTAGTCTTTGAACATTCACTGTGTGATCGGGGCGGTGACGCTGTGTTCATATACATGAATGACAGAGCGAATTAGACAGCTTGTCAATTAGAAAATCCCTCGCAATCTTTTTTATTGCTCATTCCTTTTGAGTTGCTGGCAGGGGAAGCAGGCTAAAACACACACACACACACACACGCACACACACGCACACACACGCGCACACACGCGCACACACACGCACACACACGCACACACACACACACACATACACACACACACACCAAAGCGTAGTTAAGAGATAAATGCCATGTTGATGCATTTTTTACTGTTATGTAAAAGCATGATGTGTGAGCGTTTGTGTGTGTGGTGCCAGTGTTTGGAATTAGCTGTCGTGCAGGCTACTCGGGACAGTGTCCCAGCATGCATTTCGGTTGCATGATGTAGCTTCTCTGGCAGCAGCACTATGAGATAAACACATTAGTCGTAACAAGCCGCCCGCTCAGGGAAGGAGAGGAAAACTGCTACAATTATAAAGCAAGTCCCACTGGCGCTCTACTCTGGACGTGCTTGTTTGAACAGTAATACCCACAGCACACACACACGTTGGCTATACCTTGTAATAAAACTTTATCTCTTCCTCTCATTTACACATACATACTGCGGCCTCACAAGGCCCTACTTAAGAGAAAGCTCGGCAGACAGCTGACAGCCTTGGCTCGCTGTGACTGATTGGGAGTGTACGCGACTCTGAAGGCAGTGACGCCTCTCGCCCAGGGACAAATAAATAACCACGGCGAAGAGAAAGAGAAGCAGGGGAGTAAGATAAAGGTGTCTCCCCGTGAGGAACAACACTGCTCCGTAGGCCAAAGAAATCAATTACACTAATGTGCTGTACACATTAAAGACTGCTTTAAAGTATAAAACGCTGCATTACAGGGTTCTGTATGTATATGCACATGCTACATATATATCTGCATATAGAATAGCTGTATAACATGGCTAAAGAAATCAAAGCAACCAACCTTTAAACCAATTAACAAATCCATGTTCTTATCCACATGGGGGAACACAGCATTGGCATAGTATCATCTTACAAAGCTAATATAGCTAACATTGGAAGCTGATTTACACATCAAGACGTTACGGAGCAACGTTAGCATTCATTTGGAGTTGTGTTTCTGGTCACCTCTGAAATGTAAGTCCAATATTTACTCTTCTTTTAGCTCAGTTTTGTTTTCCACCAACTCTTTCGCTGCTAAATAGTACACTTTCTCCACTAGCTAGCTAGCTCATTTGGTGCTGCTTTCGCTAGTTGAAATGATCATGGATTGGAATCTCCCATACATTTTTGGACATATCATATCCTTATTTTTAACTTCTTGTCCAGGTCACCATTGGAAAATGGATTTAATGTCAGTTGGTTTGTACCTGGTTAAATAAAGGTTCAATTCAATTTGACCCTTTGAACTGGGGCTTATCTTATTGTTTACATTCGGATAACAGATTAAAATGACAAGTTGTGGAAGATGCAAACAGTGTTTCAGCTAAAGTGATATATTGAAGATCGAAAAAGTGTATTAATTTACTGTATCTTGCTTAGTGTGTGATGACAACATAGACGAAGCTAAAGTCATTTTCTCTTCCTTCCCTCCTTCTCCTCCTTCTCTTCCTCCTCCTCCTCTTCCTCTTCCTCTCTTTGCTGTCTTTTACCTGTGTTTCCCTCCCACTTTTCTTAGCTTTTGTCACTGTCTGCCTTTCCATCTCATTTGGTCAGCCAATCAATAACGCTGCAATAATCTGTCTCCATTTCTCACAGCCTATTCACATGTCAAAGAAGCAGAGCTCTTGAAACACACCGCCTGAAATAATCCAGGCCTCCCACTCAGCCGCCGCCAAGTGACTGCTGCTCAGCTAATTAGTCCTGCAGCAAAAACTACAACTGTAAGCCAGCAATGACTGAGGTTGTTCACTTGTTTTTCCAGAGTTAACATAACTCCCCGTCTTACGCCGTAGCCTTGTGGTTTTCATGTGATGTACTGGTTTGTGAATTTGCCAGACATGTTGTTTACAATCTCAGTTACAGCTAATGAGCCTACTGATGGCTAATTACATTTGTGTTTATTTTGGGAAGGAAGCAGTGTTGTCTTTCATCAAATAAACCTAATTCCCCCCGCCCCCTTTCATTCACACACACACACACACACACACACACACACACACACACACCAAACTACTGTTTAACCCGCCCTGGCTCTTTTCTCTTTACTTTGTGACGTCTGCTCTGATTAAGCAGCGCGGCGAGCAGCTGGGGAGCGGCAGCGTTCGGCAGTGATAAAATCCCTTCAGGTGGAACTCTGTCAACACCTGCCATCTCCGCTCGGCTCTCAGCAGTGTCAGGCAGACACCAGGCCGGGCCGGAGAGAGGAACAGCAAGCACAGCAGTGCAGCGCCACGGCACTTCTACCGTCTGGTGCACCCTGGACAGCTGAGTACCAAGGACAGGTCAAGTATGTGTGAAGGTTTATAGAGTCAGAGGAAAGTAAGGGGCATCGATTGGGTCCAAATTTCTCCTGGAGAGCAGACATTCTTTTCCACATTCCCTCTACTCTTCACTCTGAATCAAACATTTTGATTTCTTTGGCCCTCGGACGATGCTGTTAGCCCTATTTCCCAGCATCCTCCTCCTTCACGGCTCTCTTCCCTTTCCTTTTTGGCGAGCAGTCATTTCCTGTCTTCTTTGCTGGGGCTCCTTTTGTGGCAGCCTGCTTTCAGCTCCCCTCCTTCAATAATGATGGTCACTCTCTCCCCGACAGACACTAACAGCTGCATATATATGGATCCAAATGAGGCTAGGTGAGCTCTTTATGGCTCTTTATGATATATTAATATTTATGCCCCAGCCAACCAAGATAACAATAGCGGTTGAATTTAGCACTTGCAATTAACAGGTTTCCAGCTGCTTCTCTTGGGGCTTGTGTGGATGGGCTGTGCATGTGTGAGTGCGACTGTGTGTGCATAAGTGCTCAAATGAGAGAGCATGAAGAGGGCGAGTTAAATGTTCCATTTAAATGTTATGTCACGAAGATGGAATCAGTCTTGTTGAAACACAATTAGGATTTTCGTGCTCTAAACATGAGGCTACTTCTCTCTCTGTCACACAAACACACGCACGACAGAGACAATATGAACAGAACAGATAAGAACTTCTGAAAATGGTTCTATGATCACCATATCAATATTATGTAATCAGGAAGCATAGCCTGATGGTTGAATCAAGGTAAATGCATTTTTAATCATCGTTCATTTTAGGAATTTATTGCACCCACCTTTTTTTCATATTCCAATTTCCCTTTTTCTAATATGGCAAATATGCTCACCAATTTCAGAATGTAATCTAAAATGGAAATATTAAATTAAATAAAGGTATTATTTATATTCTTCTGTCAGGAGCCGAGAACCTACCCTGCTTGATGTCATGGGCTTTCCTCGTAGCTTTGAAGTGTGTATAAATGTGTGTGTGTGTGTGTGTGTGTGTGTGTGTGTGTGTGTGTGTGTGTGTGTGTGTGTGTGTGTGTGTGTGTGTGACATGTGGATGGGGTGGGGAGGTGTGGGGTGGGGGAGGTAGCGCATGACAGCACCCATGACTCACTCTAACACTCAGCTACTTGGTACATACAGACATGTATGAGTGATGTTTATAGTGGCAGCTCAGTGCAAAGGTCAAATATGCATCTACTACCGTTTGTGTGTATGTGCCTGTTTTGAATGGTGTCTGAACGATGTCTTAAATAGGTCCAAGACAAGAAAATGTCATTATTTTTTGGGGAGGACCAAACCCTCAGGAAGAGTGGCAGGGTTTGATGCAAATTTTACATAGTGGCCAAACGGTGGAATAACAATTCCTGTGTCCTGGGGATGCCATGGGGCCCAAAAATAGTCTTTCCCATAGAAGTACATTAGGAAAGAGGAAATTTGTCAGTTGACAATTTTTTTTTTTTTTAGGTGAATCAACTTCCCAGTAAGAACTTGAAAAGCCGTTATGTAAAAGCATTAGGTTTTCAAAGTTGTAAAATGCACTAAAAGCCAAGTTATTTTCCTTCATCTGTTGATGTAAATGAATAGTTTGACAGTATTTTCCAAAATGTCAAACTTATTTTATTAATATACTATTAAGGTAAGTCATTTCTTTAAAAGTCTGCATCCATGCTAGCAGCTCTGTGACCTGTAATTTGGCACAGTGGTGCTTTAAGCTTTCTTCAAACATCAGCATGCTAACATGTTCATAATGACAATGCTTACATGCTCAGGTTGTAATGTTTCCCATGTTAAGCGTGTAAGAAAGCTAATATGCAGTGGATGGGTGAAAACTTTGACCTGCTGATGGCACTGGGAAAGTTCAGCGGGGGGATTCATCATCTTGTGACCATGGAGGCCTTTACAAACAGAGTGGTAATTCATCCAGTAGTTATTGAGATATTTCTGCCTGGACTAAAGTGATGGACCAACCAAATAGACGGACATTTGCATTCCCACAGCCACGTCGCTACTGTGTAATGGCTAAAAACTAATTTGCTTGTATTAAATGCAAATATCCCCGCTTCAGTCCTTATTTTTTCCTCCATCCTCTGTGAATAAACATGAGAAATGGAAAATCAAGCACTGCAATAAATGTTCCTCCAAGGAGCGAAGATATATTACAGACAGATCGATAGTGGCAGGTCAGACAGACTGGAAGCATGCAGGTAAATTCATCCCAAAGGATGGACATTCACAACAGAGACCAAAGAGGCACGACTCCTGCTATGACTCATAACATCAGCATAATCAATCAACCCTCTTGCTCACACAAAAGCCAATAGATATCTATGAGCATGCTTTAAAGTCAATGTTCTGCTGGCAGCTCACATAATGAAGCCATTTCTGGTCGCACACATAAAACTCTGAGAGGAGGTTGACAGTCACATGCTTTGTAATTCTTATCCAATTTTGCCACCTTCGATTTCTTGTTGAATTCTGCCTGGCTGACTTTTACAGCACTAATAAGGTATCCAGTGTTCTCTAGAGCCCAAGCTCGACATTCCTTTGTGATTGCCGGGCTATTCGTATTAATACCTGAGCATAATAAGAGTCTGGGCTGCAGGGGGAGCGAAGACATCCAGTCAGCCGGCGGAAGAGACGATGAAGTCGGCTGGGCCCAGCTGCTCATTAGTGAGCCGGCCCAGTTATCCTGACAAGTCAGAGATGTCTAACCTTACCCTCGCACAGCATAATTCGAGACATTTCTCAACCAGTCAGCCACAGCGGAGAGCCATGGGACTCACTGGAAGTCATGAATATCTCACAAAAACAACCCTGTGACTATTGCATCGTTCTTGTTCCGTGTTCTGAATGGGTTCTGGATTTATTTCAGATTAGCTCATTGTCAGCAAAGGGTGAAAAAAAGAAGAAGTTTGCTCCACTAAACAGATATTGGCTCGGAGAACAGAATCCGCAAAAGCCAATAAAAGCGAGAAAATTCCAGAAGATGCTCCTCTGTGTCAACAACCGCATGTTGATGTCCCCCATCGTTCCCGCGGCTGCCTCTCCCTCTCTCGCATATTCTCTCCTTCTGTCAACTCGCATCTCTTTTGGCAGTGATATGCAGTTCTGTGTGAGAGGGTCACCCCAACACAAACAACAATGGAACAGCCTGGTCCTTAGGTAGACAGCTCTCACCCTCACACCGAAATAGGTGAGACAAAGGTGTGACTGTTGCTGGTTGCGGTCCAGCTGTGAGTTTAATTGCTAATATCAGTAGTGTGCCTTTAGGTAACTGTATTTATATTCTGTGGAACAAACAAAAGCAGGGCAAAACACCAGTCCTGGAGAATTTTATGTTTTTCAATCTCATTTTGAGGGTTGCACCTCAGCTCGGCAACTAAAATACTTTGAATCCCTTGACACTTAAACACTTAAAGCTGCAATAGCTGCTTTTATTTGCCATTTGGAGCAATGGAACAAGCTGTGAACACAATACATTTATCATCCTTTTCATGTAAGTCGGATTTGTATTTTTAGGTTTTTGTATGTCGATTTTTTGCTGCCAAACTTCCTGCAGAAAAGTTTCAGGTTTCCTGATGAATGCAAGTCAATATTCACGTCTAGCTCTGTTTTTGGTCTCTCACCAACTCCTGAGGGAAATATAGTCTCTTTAGCTGCGAAATGTTCCACTATGTTCACCAGCAAGTTGCTAATTTCATCTGTCTGTCACTTGGTGCTGGGCAGGTAAGATACAATACAAGTCAAAACATTACAGTCATGGATCTTAAGACCAATACAACAAGATAAAAGATCCTAAAAGGCTCTGAAGAGCTGCAGGGAAATATCGAGTTGGGTGATAATGATTTATTATAGGTCCATCACTATGGTCGACCCATTTCATCTAACACAGTAATTTGATACATTGTCGATACAAAAATATAGATTATAGCAGCTTTAAGTAATTGTGACCTCCCAGCAAAATCTAGAAACCCCAAAAAATATTACAAATATCAACTATAAAACTGACTTTTCATGGAACATTCAAAATGAGGCATTTATACCCTGTAACGTTGAAATATAGGTTTGTAGCTCAGATTGTTAGACTTTGCAAACAATGTAAAGGCTGGTGCTTTTGTGGTTTGAGTCTGTGACATTGGAGAGTTGTAGTTGACAACATGAAGTCGGAAAAAGGAGAAGTTTGAGACAAGAGCTGCAATTTTATTTTAGCAT
Organism: Ophiodon elongatus; assembly: GCA_016806645.1. Taxonomy (NCBI): domain Eukaryota; kingdom Metazoa; phylum Chordata; class Actinopteri; order Perciformes; family Hexagrammidae; genus Ophiodon; species Ophiodon elongatus. The sequence continues at coordinate 1,378,386 of JACSYO010002151.1, forward strand.
TTTACAGAGACTCTCCACTGGGACTTCATTGCCTGCTGGTGGGAGAAGACCTATTGATGGGTGCATTTCTCCCGCTCAGTCAGGACAGGCCTCAGACAGCTCATTATTTATTTTTTCCCATTCAGAGGCCAGAGATAAAATGGCTGCTGGTCTGACACTGATGTATGATCATCTCATTTCAAGGAAAATCCACTCTGCTGATCCCCGGAATCTAAACCCAAGCTAATAGAAAAAAATCGAATCAATAGTGATTAAAAACAAAATAAAAAAAAAACACTGACTAGCCAAGCGCTGCATAAACGCTAACTCAGGGGAGCGATGTCAGGAAAGGAAGGGTGATGAGGAAAATGCAGCAGATTTCATCCTCATTTGCTAATTGAGGAGATAATGTAAATCATTTTCAGAGTCGGAGGAATAAACGACCCTTTAAAAATCAATGGGACTTACAAAGGGCCTACTTCTATGGTTTGAGTCCTGGAGGAGGGAATCAGTATCTCTAAGAGACGGATCTCAGGCTTGGGGTTTGCTGTACTTTGCCTCTAGCCTTGTAAGATTGAACGTTTTGTGCTAAAGGTTAATAAGAAATTCACACGCAAGAGGGACTTTGGGACGAGTGGAGCTTCTGTCAGCAATCATATCCCATCACTAGCAGACACTGACTCACCAACCGGTTTGTTCATTACAAAATTAAAAGCTTTTCTTGAGAATTTTATTTATGGTATTATTGGTAAATGGTGACAAGTAAATTCACTTCAGTAATGCCAAAGAGATGTTTGAGGTAAAGAAAATATGACAACAGAAAATCTGACAAGTTTATTTTTCTTCTTTCTTTAGGCTTGGTCACCACTAAAGGATCCTCAAAAAAAAATCTAAAACAAAATGAGAACCCTGGCCGTTATATCTATTTCAGATTGCGTTTAAACCCTCAAATACAAGAGAGGCCTGGTAGCCTAAAAAAACAACAACTCTTGATCAAGTATTAGGGACACATTTGTAGCCTAATGGTTCAGTTGCACATAAACGCGACGTCCATTGTTCAATTTCGGCCAGGGACATATGCTGCGTGTTTTATTTACCCTTCTGTATCTCCCTGATGTTTCCTATCTGACTGTACTCTGTTGACTACCAATTAAAGGCAAAATGCAAAAAAAGTAGTATCAGAGCTGTAATTATAACTATTGGTCAAGTAGCAGTCTACCCACCACTTCTGTTTTGGACCTAAGTGGAGTTTGTTTAAGACATATAGTATCAGTTCTTACTGGAGTCCCTTTCTTAAAAATGTCTACAATGGAAGTGGTGAGTAAAATGCTATTATGACCAATGGTCATGTTGCACAAAAATGAGAGAATAAGACTCTTGTTGACAAAGTGGAAGGCTGAGCTGGGAACAAAACCAGGTTTTATTGGCCAATTGACTGGCTTGCTTTTCATAAGAAACACTGTCCTTTTCTTTGCACTTTGATTTTTTTTTTTTAAATCCATAGACAATCCCAATCAATATATTGTAGTCAAAAGGTCTTTGGTGTGATTGTGTTGAGGGGGAGGGGAAACTCTTAATGAGAGAGTGGGAGGAAGGCTGCTGAAATCATTTAATCCTTATACATTATCATGCCACAGCAAAACTAGCCTTAATGGCTTGGCTGTGCTAGGCAGGATATTATTTCATACATGGGGGAATTAAATGAATGCACGACAGAGTTCAATCTTCAGGAGAAAAATAATGGGAATCCACTCAGCTTAAAATATTGGATTTGTTAATGAATGGAAGCAGTTAATCAAAAGCTTGACTCTGAGAATTGTCAAAAATAATAATAATAATCAGGAGATGAAAAGAGCGGGGAAAAGGAGTGAAAAGAGGTAAGCAATAATGCAGAAAGGGAAATGCTATGTTTGCGATAAACACTGTGATTTCCTCAACCTTACAATTGACGTCTATCAGAGGGATGAAGCATGAAAGCATGGAATGCCATGAATGCATACGAAACTGTTGTCCGACCCTTCCCAGTGGAGGGTTAAGATGAAGGTCACCCGTTGTTTCTCTAGCACTGTCATTATCTGACAGTGAGGGAGAGATAAGAGGTCGCCGATAATAAATGCTGCGCCGTGATTGGAAATAATCTTGACAAGAGCCTCTCCAAACAGTCCAAAAAAAGTCCATCAACGAAAGAGGGCATGTTTTTGTCTGCTCCGCAGCCACAGACAAAAACATGGACTTGTCGCAATTTCAAATTAATCTGCGAGCGGCACAGTCAAAGGGGTTTTACTAATGCAAGCGCGTCACCACTAATGCTTGTCACTTGTGCAACCTTTACCTCAGAGTTAAGAAATGAAAGGGGTGATGAGTGGCGGCTTCCACTTTTAAGCATGTTTTGAAGGCAGCCAGGTGGAAGAGACTATGCTGGCTAATTTTCAAGAAACTGATTGAACTGTTGCTGCCTTTAGGGTCTGCAGCACATTTGATTTTAAAGTGACTTTGTGGTTAAATTGCTGATTTTATATTGTTGTACTGCACTAAAACACGTAGAAGGGGTTACAATGGCACAAGGGACAGGATTCTATTTCATAGTACGCATGCTTATGGGCTACCCTTATTGTCTAGGTTCCCAGGCAAGCATGCACGCGGTCTACTCAGCGAGCAAAGAGTAACATATTGATTCATGTCACTTTTGTTTTAGTATCTTTACCGAAAGAACACTACACGCATTACAAAGACCAGCCAAAAAGGCCCAAAAAACACCAACAGCCAGCTAAATAATAGGGAATGAATAGAGCCAGAAGCAATTTAATATTACTTTAGGCCCTGGGGCTATGGGCATTTTGGAGGCCCTTCCCTCCCTTCAAAATATGCCACGGCAACATTAATTCAGCACTGCAGTCAATGGACAGCGACAAATAGTAAACGGAGCGCTCTCAGCAATCACAATATCAAACGCATGTGTATAAGACAATACGTCAACAATAAGTCAAGATAAAGCTATGTGATCACAATATGCCATGGCAGAATTAATACTTAAATAAGTAAAGTTTAAAATGGAAAAATCCTGTTTGTGATTCAGGATGTCGCTGTATGGATGAAATTAAAGGGAGAGTCATGTTGGCCCCCATTGTACAACATACATTATTGTCTCCATTTATCTTGTTAAGCGTGTATTGTAAATCTAATCTCATGGTTTGTGTGCCTTGCCGTTTGAATTCTGTGGAAGGCCATTTTTAAAAAAGGTATAAGGCAAGAAATAATAGACGAAAAAAATGGTAATCAGCTTTCATTCGTTGACTACCATGTCTGTACCATTCCCGTTCATTAGCTTTTTACCAGCGGATAGAAACACGTAGCATTTAGTTTTTAGGTTACAAATTTGTTATCTGTGGAATGTTGCCTATTTTGATATGTTTTATTTACAGTGTGTCAGAATGTGCTTTATTGGCACTGTATAAAACATCAGGAATATTTTCTCATTAACTTGACAAAAGTTTTCGACAGAAACATGATCAGCATATTTGCAGCATGCATTGTTTGAGAGTTAAAACCCTTCAGAGAAAAAAAGAGATACTCACAGCTGCCAAAAAAAAAAATATTATGACAATTATTGTAGTATACTCACTGTATACTATTAGTTTGCGGTATGAATTGGGAAAGAGTGTAAAATCCCAACAAGGTTTATGAGTCATTATTTTATTTAATCAAACCTGCTTCTTCTCATCACAGGAAAATCAACATAATTAAACCTTTATCAACATTAGTGTGATGGATAGACACGGTTCCAGGAAAAAACTGCTTCCAGAGTGTGAGCTTTAAGGCCACATCGAGATTCTGTAGGGCTCGTCAGAAGTTTCTGAAGTGTTTGCAAGAGTTTATCCATCTTGTGTGAAGTGCAGGTTTTGCATATCCAATTGTTTTAACTTTAGCCGGCTTTTGTTTTGGTCTGTAGATGGACTACAGGGGAGGTCATTAATCTGTGTTTTCTCCATTCCGAACTGAAGACCACGATCGATACTTTATCTCACGGTGGCATAGGCCAACTCTGGAAGTGTAAACTTCAGTCCGAGTTGGTGCGCTTTTGCAAACAAAAGTGCATAACTTTTAAGAAACATGAGGAACGCTTTAGGTGCCTTGGAGGTCTAGTGCACCAGAACGAGGGAGATGACAGGAGCCAAAGCTCGATGGCGGCGAGTAAGGGGAGATGTGCAGGCAGTGCAGTCATCCTGGCGGTCTTTATGCGTCCTCCGGGGACAACTTTGCAGAGAAAGAAAAGAAGTGTGTGAGCTGGAACGACCCAGACTTCACAGATGCTCACCTTTGACCGTCCTTCTACCCTATTTTTTTTGGAGGCTGCTAAGACAATTGCTGATCAGTAGCAGCTGTGCTGCTCAGGCGTGGGTCATTAGAGGTTATTATCAAACCGCTGACTTCCTACTCGATACTAGTGGCTTTGTGTCTTCGAGACAAAAAAAAAAAAAAAAAACTTGTCAAGAGCACAGTGTCTTTACAATGTAAGATAAGCTTGGCTGTGTGAGGACAAGTGATCAATTGAAGGTACGCAGGTTTTGGTTTCCCAGGGTGATTCAACTGGTGTAGCTTTGTAGTACACATTAAAAACACTGTTATAAAGTGGTGCAGCGAGACCCTCGTGAAGTAGGTGGTGATTGGAGGAAATAGGTATAATTCAAGGGTTATATAGAATTGTCAAACCATCCTCAGGGGAAAAACAGGCCTTGTAGGTCGTCAGTGCATGCACCTCATTACGACCCCTATTTTACGTTAGTTCTTAGACAGCGATAATAATAATTATGGCGGGAGAAAAGGAGGAAGTCAGGTGACGTAGTATAAAGAGCGACAAAGTACATAAGTACGTCACCACGTCACATACTGCGTGTAACAGTTATTTCAACCCAAACCACGGTCTTTTCCAAAAAACCTATCCAAGTAGTTTTTTGTTGCCTAAACATAACAAAGTAGCTACAATTCACCACGCATTTAAAACTGCAACCAATTCACAACGTTAATTAGAATATTCATAAATGTCGTTCTGGGAGTCACTGCCAAACGGCCTGTTCTGCTGCTTAGGTATGAGGACGTGTTGAAAAGGATTTAGAGCGACAAATCTAACATGACCGTTAGCTCCCTTTTGAATCTTTCGGTTCCCCTCAACCCTCAGCAATGGCAAGGCGGTTTGCAATTGGTCAGTGGTGTGAATTCACATGTCAAAGTTCATTTGAGTTGAACTCTGTATTATTACTTTTTTAAATTAGATGTAGCGAAGGTGTGAGCACACGATTAGCTTTCACAAGCATTCATTTGCCAAATGGCAAATGTTTGTCCAATATTCACTCCCCACCAACTCCCGATGGAAGTGCGTCTCATCGGCAGCAAAATATTTGTTGTTTGACCAAAACAATGAGCTGAAAGACGCTAAATGCTCTAAGTCAGAGAGGAACTACACGGTTGAGTGATAGTTGTGCGCTTGTCAATACAAGACTTACATGAAGTGATTTGACCCTTTGGTTTTGTTAGTCACTGTCATTCATTTAGTAGTATGGTCTCTCACGAGCTGTTACGTATTAGCTATAATGCATAATGGAAGAGCCATTAAAGCACAAGAACACAGGCTTTACAACACGTCTCTCTCTCTCTCTCTCTCTCTCTCTCTCTCTCTCTCTCTCGCTCTCTCTCTAGCTGTCGCTGGCCTTGGTGCTGAATTCGCACCGCTGTCAGCATCTGCTGGTAAACAACTGACAATTCTAAAGCAGACACACACACACACGGAGATACACCCACACATACACATACTGGCCTACACCTCGTTAGGCAGACAAAGAGTGACATGACACGCCGCATTTCCGACGTTTTATTTGCATAAGTGAGCAGCGAGCATAACAGAAAACTTTATCATCTGCGCACGCATGTAAATGCGTTGCACGTGCGTTTGTTTCAAACGCGGGCTCACGCCGTTTCGTACGTGACTTTAAATCCAATTAAAATGTGTGATCCGGGAGGAAGTGTCACCCTGGCACAACACACACAAAGTGCACACAGTTAATGAGACCCCATGCACCCAGCCGGGAGTTTGTCGACTCGTTCACTCGGAGCATTAATGCGTTTCTCGCTTTCCTGCTCTGTGCGTCGAAGGATTACCGTCTCATATGGAGTTAGCGTTTTCCTTGTGTGCCTCCGTCAGGGGGGCTGACTGTCTAAGCCACGCTGCAATGAAATGTTAATCTTGAGAAGTTTTTTTTTTTATATATTTAATATTTTTATATTAATTTCACAGTTTTTAAATATTGTCATGTGAAACGTTCCGGGGTGAGATACATTTTCTGCTCTTGAAGATGCAGCTCCGGGACATTTTTAAATTACAGAGTCAATTGAGTGATTTCAAGTGAAACTTGAAACTAGGTGAATTAAGACCTCAGACAGTCTTTAATGTCAATTGAGCTCTTTCTCTTCTTTTCTTTCTGGCAGTGCAGCTATCTAAAGTTGCAGGGCGCACACACACACACACACACACACACACACACACACACACATACACACGCGCACACACACACACACACACACACACACACACACACGAACAACATAAAACCCCCTCGTTTTCTTCCTTCCTTCCTATCAACCTGAACGCGCTAATCTCTTTCCCACTCTCTAGTTTCCCTCTTCCCCCCACTCTTGCCTCTCTCTCTCTCTCTCTCTCTCTCTCTCTCTCTCTCTCTCTCTCACACCCACAGTTATTATTGACTCTTTGATGTCTGGCTATTCTTGCTGCCATTTAAAAGCGATGGAGCATTTCGGTCCAAAAAAAAAAAAATTGTGATGGAGCACCGCATCAAACAACCACCCTCGAAGACGTTATTTCTTGACAAAGCCCGTGTGCACACACAACTACTGCTCTTCTAAACAAGTTGCGGAGAGCAAATGAGACCAAAGCGACGCGCTGATGGAAGCAATGAGCCGAGGGAATGGGGGGCGGGGGGGGGGGGGGGGGGGGGGGGGGGGGGGGGGGGGGGGGGGGGGGGGGGGGTGAAAGGAAGGGAGACGGTGTGAAAGATGAAAGCCCCAAAACGTGAGAATGGGGAGAAAAGAGGCGAGGGGACATATTAACAAGGAGTGAAAGAACATTGCAACATCTTTAGGCTGAGTGCTTTCTATGTGCTCTCTCTCATTCTTCCTCTCATTCTTCCTCCTCTTATCAGCAGTGCCCCCTTCTCTCCCTTTCTTTCCCTCCCTCCCTCCCTCCCTTTCCCTCTCCGTTTTTTGCTGCCTAGTCATTGGAGTTCATTCATTTTGCCTGACAGCTTTGGTAGATACGGTACTTAGTCCTTATTGAGGAGGTTATCCATGTTTAATGCTCCCAAACCCTGCAAAAGTCTCCCAAACGGCTGCAAGTTAGTCCTGCAGAATGCCATCACACGTTTTACACAAGTAAGAAATAGAAACAATTGGATCGGTATTAGGATTTATGTTGAAAATCCACGCACGTTCTGTCACCTTAGTTTTAGAAATTTAGCCACTTAGCATAGCGCAACAAGATGTACATGCGCCTGCTCAGCCAATAGAGATGCTCCCTTTCAATGGCATAACTTCTATGTGAATGAGAAACTCCATTTAGTGTCCTCCTCTTTAAAAGGCCCTGCAAGCACCTGGTACACATGGTGCTCAGGTGTCAGATTAGATGCTTTTCACTGCGTGGCCGCATACAAATTGTGCTTGATTGACCCAGTTTTCTTTCACCTGTTTGGGTGGGACAACGGACACCTTTACATATTGACTCGCAGACTTTGAGGCGCGCTCCCGCAAAGTCCTTGAGGGTTAAGGGCTGTCCCACTGTCAAATCAAGTGTTTAAGGGCTCTCTGGCAGACATGTTGAACCCTTTATGAACCCTGTCTGTAAGTCAGCATTAGATGCTGACTCTGCCCAAGGGAATTACCCACAATTCATAGCAATGTGATGTTAAACTTACCAGTGGAAGCATGGAGACGTAAAGAAAAAGAAAGCTAAACAAAGAGGAGGGCATATGGGTGTTCAGCCTGGCAAATTACATTTACACATCAACATTAAGGATTGAAGATGGAACATAAAAACATGAAATCAGAGGAATGCAAGCAGAGACTATATTACACAGATTTATTCATCAAACATTTCGTTTTGTTATTGAAGCTGTCATGACAACAACGAGTTAATAGACTATTTGAAATGACCTTTCATCTCGTGAGGAAAGCGCCTGGAAGACGTTCAAATCAGGGAGTAAAAAGTATAAAATAAATACCCCACAATTGGACACAATATTTTTTTACACTGTCGTGGTAACATAATATGTTTTCAGAAAAGTGCTGTCCCATTCGTTTTTACACCATTTCAAGCCCTCACAGTCTCTCACACTCAACCACTTAACAGGTGACATCAGTAAGTCCCGGAGGGTTCAGAGTTTGAGGCCTCAGGGGGAACATTGGCATTGGGCCATTGACTCTGCTCTATTTTGACATGCTGATGTGCTGCTAGTTACAAAGCGGCAAGGGAAAAAGTTTGAAACTTTGGGGGGGGGTCACAATCATTTGTCTACATTCAGTTGTCAAGCACATTTTAGGCAAACTTTTGAAATGTTGCAAAAAAGAAATGCAACTTTCTAGTTTAGCTAGAGCATATAGTTTGGAAGAAGTTGGCGCTATAGGCTTATTCGCCAGAAAACAGAATAGAAGAAGTAGAGGTTGAAACAAAACAGGTCACCTTGTTCATCAAAGCCATGTACAATAGGAAAAGGGATCTTGAGGAATTTGTTTCAATTGGGCCAGTTTTAATTGTTTCGTGGGTCATGTTTCATGCTGTCTGGAGACGAAGACAAGCATTCATGCGTTATGGGATTATCCAAGGGCGTCAACAGAAGAAACAGCTGATCAATCGCAGAGACGGGGACTTGGACTTGGGACTGGGACTCAAGTTGGGCTTAAGTTGCACACACGGTGACTTGTGAGCGTTTCAAACTCATGCGAGTTAAATGTTCGTCACATCAAAATGTATTCGGCAAAAGGCGTCCCCATCATCTATTTAGCAAATCAACTCTTTTTTAATGAAGTGAGAAGCCACCTCAAGTGAGCGTTAAAACCTTTTTGGCGCTATTGAGGAAGTTTTAGCAATTTGTCACAAACTATTTGTGTTTCCGCACAGCTCTTCTCATGTGATTCTTCAAAATCATCAGAAAATGTCTCTGTTTCTTCCAAACAGCTACTCTGATGTTTGCCAGTCTTCTGGGAAAAAAACCATAAAACCTAAACGCTACAAGCTTTGTTGATGTATTTCAATGTTAAGATTTAGTGTATAAATATTTCCTGCTCCCAGTTCGTATTATTACGAATGTATTAGCACACAATACAAAACACAGAAACGTTACATTCAAAATACCCAGACAGTCTGGTTTTCAAACAAATCTTGTACCTTTTTGCAAATACAAGAAATTATGAATTCAAACACCAGAGCAAGCAATAAATAACTTATGGTAATGTCTTCGCTCCATAGATGCCCACTGAGTGTTTTATGCCATTTGCAAACAATGCAAGACTCCATGCTGGTTTACACAAATTCACACACACACGCACGCATACAAATCACCAGGGTGAGACAGATTTGGCTGCACTGAATCCCTAGGCTGCTTCACTGAAATGCAACCAGACAAAGACTATGTCTCACGAACACACACACACACATACACACGAATCACACGGTACACACACACACACACACATCTACACACACAAAAAGAGGGATTCCCCAGACACACATAAACAGACATTTACACACGCAGTACACAAACGGCACACAGAAAGTCGCACGCTTACACAGACACACACACACACACACAGACACACACACACACACACACACACACACACACACACACACACACACAACTGACCGCAACATGCAAGCATCTGAGGAGATTTATTAACAGAGGCCGACAGAAGGGGAAAAATCTGCCTTGCTAAAGGGCCTAATGACCTCATCTGTGGCCAGCAGCCGACATGACTGATAACATCCGAGAACACACACAGACACACACACGGACACAAACATCGCCGGAGGCTTGTCCTTTCCTGCCCTCTCCAACACTGTTCTCATAGTGTTGTTAGGCTTTAATTTTACACCATGCAACATTGCACCCTGATTAGCAGTGAGCTGCACCTTCCTCAGATTAAAAAAAAGTGAGTTTCATTACAGAGATGAGCGGGGAATGGTGCAGTAGGGCTCCATTTTCTTCAAATAACCTACTGCAATACCACACATAAAAAATAACCTAAAAAAAAAAAAAACACTGCAGCGTCACACACGGCTTTTTTCTTTTTCTTTCACCCAAACACACACACACACACACACACACAGAGAAACATCCAAACTCCTTAAAACAAAAAGAGACAAGAAGGGGATGTAAGAAACAGATCAAAAGATGGATTGAGATTTCCAGTGAGAGAGATGAAAAACAGATTATCTCTCCTCTTACTGGCATTTCATTTTCACCTGTTCGCTCTCAAAGTCTGCTTTTTATCTCTCTCTCTCTGTCAGCTTGTCTGTTGTGTACGAGGGGTGTGTTTGCGGGCATTCGTTTACATGACATGCACCCTTGTGACATGCACCCTTGTGACAGGTCTTAGCACAGCCGACTGATGATGATGCAACGTCCGTACCTTATTGCCTCATTTCCTCTCTGTTTTTTTTCACTCTTTGAGGCCATTAATTATAATAATAATACTACTAATAACACATTCTATTTATATAGCGCTTTTCAAAATTCTCAAAGACACTTTACAAACATTAAAATCATCATAGAAGAGCTATACACTAAAAATATGGAACACACATTAGTCATATATTTAAAGCACTTCTGAAAAGGTGGGTTTTAATTTGTGATTTGAATATAGAAAGGTCAATGCAGTCTCGAATGTGTTTGGGTAGAGAGTTCCAGAGGGAGGGGGGCAACTATGGAGAAGGCTCTGTCACCCCATGTCCAGTGCTTGGTCCTGAGTGGGATAGACAGGAGGTTGGCATCAGAGGAGCGGATCCGACGGGATGGAGTGTGGTGGTGGAGCAGGTCGGTGAGGTAGGAGGGGGCCTGATTATGGAGGGCTTTGTGAGTGAGGAGAAGGACTTTGTATTGTATCCGTTGTGGGACGGGGAGCCAGTGGAGGTTCTGGAGAACAGGGGTGATGTGATCACGGGAGAGGGAGTGGGTGAGAAGGCGAGCAGCAGAGTTCTGAAATGTGCTGGAGTTTATTTAGGATTTTGGATGATGTGCCATGAAGAATACTGTTGCAGTAGTGATGAAGGCGTGGATCAACGTTTCAGCAGCAGATGAGGAGAGTGATGGGCGGAGACGGGCTATGTTTTTTAAGTGAAAAAAGGCAGTTCTGGTGATTTGTTTGACGTGGCGTTCAAAGGAGAGGTTGCTGTCAAACATGACTCCGAGGTTGCGGATGTGTGGGGAGGGAGACAGAGTGGAGTTGTCGATAGTGAGGCAGAAGTTGTGACTGCTTTTAGTGAGAGATTGTTTAAGGAAGTTGGTTTGCATCCATGATTTAATGTCAGTGAGGCAGTTGGTCAGAGTGGAGTGAGTAGCAGTGGTAATGGCCTTTGTGGAGATGTAGAGCTGGACATCATCGGCGTAGCAGTGGAAGAGGAGACCATGTTGACTTATGATATTACCAAGAGGGAGCAGGTAGAGGATGAACAGAAGAGGACCAAGCACCGAACCCTGGGGAACACCTTGAGACAGAGGAGCAGTGGAGGAGGTGCAGTTGTTGATACTGATGAACTGTTGTCTGTTTGTAAGATATGATTTAAGCCAGGAGAGAGCAGTTCCGGTGATGTTGAGGGACAATTCGAGGCGGGAGAGACGGATGTTGTGGTTGATGGTATTGAAAGCTGCAGTGAGGTTGAGGAGAATGAGAATGTTGAGGTGACCAGAGTCTGAGGAGAGGAGGAGGTCATCGGTGACTTTGAGAAGGGCTGTTTCAGTGCTGTGCTGTGAGCAGAAACCAGATTGAAACTATACTATATTTTGCTCTTATATCAAGACTTACCCTATTCAAACAGGCCCAGTTGGTTACCTCGCAGTTACGGTAGACAAGCAGCGTGTGTTTTCATACTATGTTTCCTCCTTCACAACCATTAAATAGGCCAGATAAACCAGATATGTGTTCTGTCCACCTGCCTCCCAGGAGGTTTCTGCGAGTACATGAATGTGTGTGTTACTGCACCGCGACACCTCTTAAAGTAGATTTTCAACTAATACCCTTCAACCAATTCTCCCCACCCTCTGGCTATTTTATTTTCTCTCAAGTTTCCAGTGTGGCGGCACGCTGTCAGCTCCTCCCGTGCTGTTTCCTGGATATTTGTCCATGTTTTGTTTTGTTTCTCTCATTTGTTTGGGCCTGATCCATTAGCAGCCCTATAGAGTAAAGCCCCACTAGCTCAGCTCCCCAGGATTGGCTGGAAGAGATATCCATTTCTAGATGTAAATAAATCTATTACTTCCCTGACAGCACAATTCATTAGCTCTCGCAGCAATCTGCCTGTTCACGCAGAGTGCTTTGACGCAGCGGCAAGTGTGTGTGCAGCAAAAGACAGAGAGGGGGTGAGTGTTCGGAAAATGTGTCAGCTTGCTCTTTGGAGGTTTGGATGTGATTACAGTAGGGAAATGCTTTCAGAGGACAGAGCAGCATGTTTAGGGGGGTTAACAGTGAGAAATTGCAGTATTGCCCATTCTGTTACCTCATTGCTGGCTGTGTTTGCTTATTAATTAATGCAATAAAATGCTTTCAGGAGAGATTACGTAACAACTAAGCTGAAACGTACGTGTGTGGTTGCATTGTACAAGCAAACTACGTGCAGCTAAAGTCAATTAATACAGTAATGTGATAATCGTTTGTGCCTTCTGCATGTATTACCACAAGACATGTTTTTACCTTAAAGTAGGCTACAATGATAAAGCACAGACTCCTGGAACATTCTTATCAGGCCATGTCACTACAGAGAGTCTTAAAGCTTGGTGACTGCTCGCAGTGCTAGTTGGGGAACTCCTGTAGCTGACAAGCTAACTGCTAACATGCTAACCAGCCAAGACAGATGATGGATGACCCACTATGGATGAAACAACGCCCACTTCTGTATGACGAAAGCCTTGATGCAGCCTCCACTGTGCTGTGATTGGCTACTCGTTGCCTCGACGTGTCCTTTCAATTGGAATGCAATGCGGAATTATAAGTGACAAATTTGTTCGGCCTATTTAGCCAGTGTAGCATTAGAAGACGTTTATTTGTGTGTGGATGAAGCATGAGCTTTTCTAGTTAGCTAGCAGGCTTGCTAATTACACCGTACCTTCAAGCTACACTGGTTACAGAAAATAAGCCGAACAGCGGGCTGGTGTTCAGCAGCAGCACTGGGTCTAAAGGTCCCTTTCTCTCCACCGCTACAAGACTAGCGGCCTCAATATATCGTTTTGACCACCTGGCATTGGGGTTTGCGCCGGCTGAATTTGAGTTGCTACAGCCGCTTACTGAAGGTCCTTCGCTGGAGCTGCCGTCCGCTCTCCTCCTGGTGAAGAAGTCGTCTCCCAGCGGCTGGGAGTGTAGCGGCGGGACCGCAACGTGCGCTAGCTAGCAAATCCTTGACTCATAAGTGGTCAGATCAACAGTAAATACATCAACGTTAACGCTGCGACACTGCTTTCGTCATACGGTATAGTGGGTGTGGTTTCATCTAAAGTGGGTTGGAAAAACGGCTGGTGTTCACGTCCTACATCTCCCAAGTTGGCTACTGATACTAAAACACTCCTGATCCTGGAATGGCAGGTGGCACGTTTCCCTCTAATTATACAGTATTTGCCAATGCTATTTAGTTAATTGAACATATATTTTTTTAAAACAGGGTTGGTACATTTCCTGTTTCCTTACATTTCGTCCACAACTTGCTCCACAAAGCAAATCAGCAGAACCTAAAAGCTACTGTGCTTTATAAGAATTTACCAAAAGTTCTCTAAGCTAGTAGCTATGCTATAAAAGCATGAAAGGAAAAACTTGCACACTGAAAGATGTGAATAATACCCTTTTTTATAGGAATGTGTTTCAACTCAAGTGAAGCATGTAGTGCTCCTTTATATTGGATACTGTCTGAGTTGCATCTAAATGAACCATATGATAAGTCTGGGCTTTTAAGCTTGAGCAATCAGACACTAATTGAAGTACAGTACAACCAAGGTGACATTTGATTTATGTTTTTGCCAAATGCCACAGACAGTATTTTTCAAGCATTCAAACGTGTTACTAGGTTATCTGAAGAGTTCTTTCAATATTTTCATCATGCGAGCAGGAGCAGTTTAACAGTTAATGGGGTATTGAACTGGAAGTACATTATAGCCTCGTAATGGGCTTACAGGCATTATTCTTATATTGATCCTGAACATACATTTGCATTTTAATGTGTAAGACCACCAAGTGTGATAGATACTGACTCATGTTTAGTTGCTATTCATGTGCGTTTAATTACTCACATACATAGTTTGCATGATATGTTGTTTTGATGTAATGTGTTTGGTCTCTCCCACGCGTCTCTCTCCCTGTTTTATCTCTGCTTTCCCTCTAGTGATCGGTGAGTTGAAGCCACACTGTAAAAACAACACTTCCACACTGATAAAATCCACTTTGTCACTGTTTCCCTTTGAGGATCAAGGCACCTTATCAATGCCAACACTGTGCTGGAGAGCTACTTGAGGTTTTACGTCAAGCACAAAAGAGTGGTACATGAGGAGTCAGCAGGAAACAGAATATCTGTGTTGAGTTGTTGAGCATTGGTAAGGAAGATGTGATGTAGTGCAACGTTATCCATTTCATGATCAAGTCATTTCATTTGGGTGAGCAGCTCCCTACACCTGACATTAAAAAGGACAAGCAGCAGGGAAGGTTGGGGGGGATATTAAATAATTTAGGCATTTGCACACTATGTCTGTAATTTGTATCTGAAATTGTCACACGTTTGAAAATAAATATAACCTCACATTGTGTTCATTGCGTTCATTGCGTTTAGACGCCGTCATTAAAGTGTTCAGAACAGGTTTGATTTTCTGTGTTTTTCTTTGCGTCTGTCTAATACAAAAGAGGGTTTTTTGACCACTCAGCCACCGTCAGCGCAAATGTCATCATCAAAAATGTCATCTGATTAACTGATTCATGTCTTCTTGCACAAATCACTTCACAGTATCAAAATAAAAGAATACAAACAAGCAGAATTTAAAGACAGATTGTGGCAGGTGATTGCAGAACAGCTTGGAAATGGGAATGTTCGCCAAAAAAAGATTACAAAAGATTAGACACAACTGATTGTGCTATAGGCAACTAAACAATAGCTTGTTGCTAATTCATATGCCCTGTTTTGGACTAGCACTGTATCCATTGCACCCAGATAATAAATTCCGTTTTGTCTCTTATTGCGAAATTTTGTCGACAAAGAGAATAATTAAGTACATTTTTGTGGTTTTCTATTTGAGAATGAGATGTCTGTCTGTTGAAATGAAGCTTGTTAGCTTAGCATAATATTAGCAACAGGGGAAAACAGCTAGCCTGATGGTTATGGATTAAACAAAAACTATATAACATGTTATTTAGTGATTTTATTACCTTCAGACAAAGCCAGGATAGCCATTTCCCCGGTTCCAATGTTTATGCTAAGCAAAGCTAATCGTCTCTAGGTTATAGCTTCTTAACGAACAGATGTCTAAATGGTTTCAATCTTCTCATCTAGCTCCTGGCAAGACAGAAACTATGCAAGAAGATGAATAACTATTGCTTTAAAGTTTGCCTAAATTATTTTTACTTTGATCCAGTTTTTGTCAACATTCATTCACTTTTCAGAAAAAAACATAACCTGCTCAGCAGACAGTGTTTCAATGATTCCTCTTGATCAATGTGTCTGCGGTCCAGCGAAATGGCAAACCTTACTCATAAAAACGGTGACAGATGCCATACATTCATTAACACTTCTGAATTCTCCAACAGTTACTGTTGCCAATAGCATTTGTGCTAACAACAAGGTTCGCAGGGCACACTCTATGTGACAGCCAGCTCAGACTGAAGCTCTCACTTTGTGTTGTTTCTCCTATTTGCTAGCAATGCTGCTAACAACTAATAGTTCACAATAACAGTGCTATCTATTGAACAGTGAGCTGGAATCTAGCCCAGATTCTACTGTTTAAGGATTGCATTGAAGTGTGTTTGCCAGCTTTGAATCCAAACAGTGAATTTCACTTTCACCATGCCTTCTGTTTTTGTTTTTTTATGTGGTGCCCATTGCAGATACTGAGGACTAAACCTGTCCTCTGAGTAAACTGCCCTGCTCAATTCATTTCAAAATCAAATCCATGGATCATTTGACCAAACTGATTACTCTAATGTAATAATAATTTTGTAAATGTTTTTTGGTTCAGTCTCATCGCTAATCAGTGGCCTGCATGGCTAAATGTGCATTGTCCTTTCTTTTAGAAACTAAACTTTAACATCAGTGTTATTTCCAGATGCAGCAGGCAGCTATTTTCAGCAAAGAAAAAAAAAACTGGACTTGCATTTGTCAAGTGGCCAGAAAAAAAAATGTCAGTGCTGTGTTTACAGCTTGAATGCAGCTTTAAAGATGTAAATTAATAAAACATTATGCATTTAATGTGTATGTTGGCATATGTAAATATATTATATTATGAAGCTTTATTGTCTTCTCAATGACATTCATTCTAATACCATTGCCATGCAATTACAAAGCTATTTGGGTCACCAAACAGGAACAAATAGCAGCCTCACACTTGCTTTAGCCAACCCCTCCAACAAGCACTGTGCCCTGTCATATGCTATCTCGTTGTGTCATTCTGCTGTGCTAGCCTCTGCCCCCGCTGCTGCCTTCATGTGCTGCTTAGGCAAATATAGAAAGAGACATTGCTCGTGTGACATGCAAAGCCACACATAGAAAACCCCTGAGAAGGTGCATCCGCACTTTCCACACACCGTTGCATAATAGATAGGATATGGCAAAGGCAGCACAAAAGAAAGAGGGAGACTATTGTGGTGTGTGTGCAAGAGAGAGAGAGAGAGAGAGAGAGAGAGAAAGAGAATGTGTGTTGGGATGAAGGGAGGGACTGAGAGAAAACTAATTAGCACAGCACTTTAAGCATCACGGGCCACAGACTGCTGCGAATGGGGACTGCCACAGACAATCCCAGTCAATTTTCCCACTCAGCGGAGAGAGCTGAGGCATGCTCTGACATTGTGTTTTATCTCAGCGGGCCTCTTCACTCATGTCAAGAGCTGGAGAGAGAGGAAGAGAGAGAGAGAGAGAGAGAGAGAGAGAGAGAGAGAGAGAGAGAGAGAGAGGCAAGGTTGTTGGTCAGAGAGTGAATAAAAGATGGTGAATTAAGAAGAGAAGGAGCAGTTAAAGCAGGATAGAGTAGCCGCGCAAGAGGGAGACAGCTTAGAAGTAAAATCCGGAAAGACAAAGACGCAAGCAGAGCTGGAGATAAAGACAAAGAGAGCCGAGGAGCTGCAGCACTTGGGCAGCAATGTTTGAATAGTCTCATTTATTAGGGATTTTCCTCAGCTTTGTTTGGTGTTTAAAAAGTATTGGTGGTCTGCCGACAATACTTCACCACCTCCAGTCAATGACATTTTCAGAAATGTCACCGGATTGTAGCTTATTCATAGATGACAGTGACGTGCGAACTGGATGCAATTGTTGTGGACAATCGAGAGGATTGAAAATAACGACTGCCCTCTGTGAGGCAATGCAGCAACGCCGAGTTTGAGTCCTGTGTGTATTCGATGAATGCTGTCCTGAAAAGCTCCTCTCTCTCTGGAGGAAACAAATAAGTACAGTACATCTCACAGCTCCGCAAAGAAGGCATGAAGCGAGACCCGTCGCATGTTAGCTCCGTTCTGCAAGCGCCCACATGGCCCCATGGTCATGTACTTGTATCTAATCTGAATAAATCATTGTATGAGACAGCCTTTGCACTTTGACAGCTCTATTTTTATGGTCTCCCAACCATTTGTACAGACACAGAACACCCATCTACCCCTCGCATGGTGCAGTATGCATCAACCCAAATTGTGCACTGGGAAGAATAACATCCGAGGTGGAATGTCACCATATCGGGTTTGATGTCTCCAAAACACATTCAGCAGAGGATATCATGATGTTAGAAGATTTAAATACTGGGAATATGTATCGCATCTTTCCTTGACCTCGTGACGTTTTCTGTCAAGGAAAAGTGGTGAGGAAACTGGACTATTTGACTGCAACCAAAGGCTGAGGAGCTTGGTCTCTTTTTGCCATTTGGGCTGCCCTTCGTCTTTGTGTAGTGGTGAGCTCCTCTGTAAGGATTTAATCCTCAGCTCTTTGGCAACCTTATCAAATTGAGGTAGCAATTGTGCTGTTAGATATGTCTACTCTAAGGTACTGTTACCTTCTTGCCAGGTGGCACTTGAAGGGGAGAGCTGCCCATTTTTTGTTACGTCCCTTTTCTCTGGTTTTACCTGTGTCGATACAGTTAGGCCAAGGATTATTTTTGGGCGGTCTAGTCAGCTTCGTCATTTGGTTTTTACTTCAGGCCAGCTTGTTTGTTATTTTGGTCAGGGCACTCCCTGATGACTTCTGCATGCTTCTGTATCTGGCAAGAAAAGGTTAAACTGCACCACTTGACTCCTTATTTACCGCATCTGGCTTAATGTTCCTCCCCTCTCCCCTAGACCAACTTGGAGTCGTAACAAAGGAAATTATGATATTATCATTACACTATTAGAATGGAAATAGTATTATTATTTTTATTATAAAACCCCATATCAGTTTTCTAATATTTTGCACAGCCAGTGTTAATTCAGAAGTATTTCAGTTCAAGTAAATGTACATTGAGATGTTCAATGTTGTTCAACAATGCTGTTGAACATTAATTATTAATACTTCTTTTAAAGTATAGCAATCCAAATGAAATGATTTCATTGTGTAATGATCTCTATTTCATGGACTGTACGCTTCTTGTTAATTTTCTTGTTTTCAGGCACTAATCGCTCACTCATTCCCCGCCATCCTCCATGCGGGTGAGCACGATAAATGGAAATACAGCAAAAAGTCTGAAGCAAAAATAGGAGAGCTCTCTCCATTTCTGCCACACTCACTCTCACTCTCACTCTCACACACACACACACACACACACACACACACACACACACACACACACACAGAATCTGTGGGAATTCATTAGCGGGGCCGCTGGTTTATGGAACACTGTTGTCAGTCCATAATTAGCAGTTGAGGATTGTTTATGACGGTTTTGCAAGTGGAGAAAGTGTGCGGTGGGGAGTGTGGTCCAAGGTCAAGACAGGCCGAGGGAAGGGAAGGAAGGAAGGAAGGAGGAAGGAAGACACGGAGTAACCACACCAGATGCATAAAGCAAATGGCGCAGTGGACATAAGTAGCTGATTAAACAGTGTTCAGATCCTAGAAGAGATCCTACAGGTGTGAGGGGGGAAACATTTTCATGTTATTGGCTCGTTTTCTTGATATTACAATGGCATTGTTTTGTAATCATAATCAAACTCATGTCACATGATGTCGACATGATAACTCACGCAATAAAGGTTTTGTAAATGCTTTCTTTGAATAACTATTTTCGCGTGGTCGCAGAAATATTACTGTGTTAAAAGCTTTATTGTTGTCAAGAGATAATTATATTGTGCTCGCAAGGAAACACAAAAAGTAATAATTATCCTCGCCGGTCTCCAAAAGATCCGGTTATGTGTCAGGTTGCATAATTACAGACCAAACCCGGTGTGTGATACCAGAAGTTATTAAAAAGGCCATTTCAATACACTATTGACTTTTTATTTCACATTTGAATTCTTGTACAAAAACAATCTTTAACCAAATGTCACTTTGAATGAAAAATAACTGTTATTGAGTTCTTAAATATCTCTAATTAACAGTGACTATATTATCATACATCAGAATTGGGCCCTTTATCGACCATGTAGTTAGTAGCCGGATTGGCTAGTGGTCTGTCCAATATTGCTAAAGGCTACCAATTCTGAAGCAGAAAGGTCAGTGCACGCTGTGTATTCTGTGTGTGTGTGAGCGCGCACACACACACTCCTTCACATCCACACATCTGGGACAGACGTAGGTATCCCTTTCTGTCCCCGTAACACACATCATAGTAGACACACATACCTCCACACACACACACACACACACACACACACACACACACACACACACAGTGCAGAAAATCAAAGGCGTGTTCATCTCAGAAGGAGGCTGAATCAGTGTCTGATGTGTTTTCGGGTCAGCTGGCCTCTCTTCAGCAAAGCATGGCTCACGGTGTGTGCGTGTTTTATGTGTGTGTGTGTCAGATCAATACCCAGTTACAGACAACTCAGCCCCACCCTGCCTCAGGCCCTGTGCTCCAGGGAACACGCGCACACCTGCACACACCTGCACACACACACACACACACACACACACACACACACACACACACGCAGAAAACAGAAATCCCACAGCTCTGACAGAGCCAGAGCTTTTAACCACCACATATGAGTCTATCTCTGCTTCTGGCGCAAAGAGAGAAAACAGAGAATAAAAGGAAGGATAGGGAAAGGTGAGGAGGCAGTGGACAGTATACCACCATGAGAAAGTTGCATCATGTGACATGTACACACCAGAGGGAGAGGGGAGGGAAAGTAGCGAGCGAGAGATTGAAAATGACAGATAAAGAATCAAAGCGACAAGGACAAAGAGACAGAGAAAGCATGAAAAAAAATAAAGAAGAAAAATGTGCAGAGCGCAGGAAAATATAAAGACCCACGGAAAAATGTGAATTGATGGCCTTTGATTTTATTTTTTTTCTCCTGTCCTTTCTCCTGCCTTGGCATATATGACAATGTGCCATACAGTACAAGCCCAGCTGTGATGTTGTGACAGTGCGCGGAGGTGAGCCTCTTCATGCTGCAGAAGTTTTCTCTACCGTCCATTTGAGCTTTTTACAAGGCTCTTTTATTCGTAAACCGTCTGAAAAGTGTGGAGTTAGTACGAGATCAAGAGATAGAAAGGGAACGTGGGGGAGGAGAATGAGCGGGGAGATTTCTTCAGGCTTCCGCTGTGCTCCACACTTCTTGGCAAAGGTGCAAATTGACGTGAAAATGTGATTTGACTTTGATTAAAAATGACTGCATTTCAATATTTCACATCATCTTTCGACCTCAACCTCAGTTTTCCAACTGAGAGCTTGGGGTTCCGTTCCCGCTGCTTCTTTCTGATAGCTCACTTACTGAGGGTGAGATGAGAAGATTGATACCATTCCTGTCTGCATAGTAAATAGGAAGACAGAGAAATAAGCTGCTCAGCTTAGCTTAGCTTAGCTTAGCACAAAGACTGGAAACAGGGGGAAACAGTTAGCCTGGTTCTGTCAAGGGGTCAAATAAATCTGCCTAGCAACACATCTAAAGCGCCCCAATTGACATGAAATAACTTGTTTGTTCAATCCATAACCAAACAGGCTAGCCACCATTCACCTCTCTGTTGGACCATGAATGAAAACAATGATTATGAGAGAGGGACAAACTACAAACTTGCAAGACAATAAAAAATATGACATTATATCCATAATGAATATGTATGCATATATGTAACATAGCTTCTAATCATATTTTGAAAGCCACATTTAAGGATCCATTCAATATACATAAACGTGCAGTTTCTGTAATACAATTATATCATCACAAAATATTCTTGTTTTTTTTTTTTGGAGGGGGTAGGGGGGGGCAGAGGGGGAGATCTGTCGCATTTTTCAAAATGAAATCTTTTGCAAATCCAAAGCCTGCGGTCTTATTGTTATACCAGCCTGCACAGTAGTGATACGTTTTTATTGTCTGCACCGCCCGACTCGCAAAAATATGCATTAAACAATTTACCTGCAGGTTGGTTAATAAGCTGTACTGAATTCACCAACTGTTCAAGGACAGCTGTGTTACACTTCCTCACTGACTACCTTCTTACAGTAAAAGTAGAATAATCTGGATCGTATCTATGTTCTCCTGCTCAATATCCTCTAAATATGACACATTATGGAGATGTGTTTTATGTTCTCTATAGTCTTTCCCTCTAGACAACTGTTCACTGGGTCAACAGTAAATCAGCCACCTACAGCTCATAGCCGACTGATGCTATACTTTGGGAACAGAGATGAGCCCTGGTACAGAAGCAAGGCCTTCAGATGTTTACATAACCCGATTAAAACGACACGTGTTGTTGTACAGTTTGCTTTTTGTACAGATCAAACAAACTAGATATGATGTATAAGTGAGCTTCAAAGTTGGAGGTTTATGGAGTGTGTTACCTTTGGACAGAGCCAGACTGTTTTACTCTTTCCAATCTTTATGCTAAGCTAAGATAACCAGTTTCTGGCATGTAGCTAACAGCTGGTAGTTCTAACATTTACCAAGAAAGCAAAAAGGTTTATTTTCTAAAATGTTGAACTACGTTAGCTGTAAGTATTTAGGCTTGCAAGTGACAGGGCTGGAGGAAGTACTTTGATAATTTACTGATGTAATAGCAATACCACAGTGTGGAAATACAAGTAAAAGTCCTGCATTAAATACTTACTTTAGCAAAAGTATCAGCATCAATAAGGACTTAAAGTACCAAAAGTAAAAGTATGCATCATGCAGAGTATATTACATGATTATTATTATTGATGATTTAATGGGATCATCACTTTAATGGTGCAGCTGATAACGGTGGAGCTAATTTGAATTACTTTATAATTCAAATTAGCTCCACCGGGTTAAGTATAAAGTAGCATAAAATGAAAATTCTCAATGTAAAGTACAAGCATTGCAATATTGTACTCAAGTACACTACTTGAGTACAATATAATTCCACCGCTGGCAAATGATGGATACTAATACGAAACATGCTAAATGCACACAAAACTGCCTTAACAAATATCTGTTCAGGTTCCATTCATTTGTGAGGAAACAAATGGGCTCTTAAATGGTTATTGATCGGACTATCCCTTTGTGGAATATTCTCAGGCCAAAACATGAAAGGGCATCTCAGAAATCTCATCCATCATCAAATACCTTTGATTCCGACCATGCGCAGCACAGCCCTGCCTAATCAAAACACAAACCACAGACGGATGAAGAGGAATAGATTAGAAAGTCAGTTTCTCAGAATTTATTGATTGCCTTCCCTTTTTTGTCTCCCCCACTTTCTTTCCTTCTCTCTCTCTCTCCTCCACTGAATTTCGTGAAACTGCTGTAATCACCGGCAATTTGCAGGGCACCTCACTGCTGGACTCTTGCCCACCGCTGACAGAGTGCGAGCTTGTCTTTGTGTAAAGATGTGTGTCTGTGTGTCTGTGTGTGTGTGTCATAATAATTTTCGATTTTACGGGCAAAATTTTGCAAAAATCAATTTTTTTACATTATTGTTTAAAATAATAACCACTCACCCATTTTTTAACAGCATTATTATGAGTCTTTGCATGTGTTGAATTTTTTTTTCATCATAAGATTCCTGTCATTTACACTTTTGAAGGAATAGTTCAGAACTTTGGAAAGTAGGCTTTTACCATTTATTTCCACAAAACAAAATGCCTCGTATTATGAATTCAAATCGGTCACTTTGAAATAAATGCAATATAGTTAACATTACCAAAATATAAGTGTAATCTACATTAATACTCACAATTGCAGTAAGCTAACGTGTTTTACTGTTGCATTGTTTATGGCTGCGTTTCCAATATACACTGTTTTATTCTCCTTTTATTCTCTAACATCCGGCCAGGGACATCTTAATCAATGCATTCACTGTGACAAATAAATAGATGAAATTAAATAAAGGCCCAGTTTCTACCATCCTACATTGGGGGGTTGGAATGGAAGGAGAGAAACAGAATACTGTTACAAATACTGAAAGGATGGATGCGTCCACCTCCCACTGTGGGTGCTGCTGGTTCATTTCCCTGCAAGACCGCAGCTGTCAGCGTCGAGGCTTTTTTTTTTTTTTTTTTTTAAAACGTCTCCTTTCCCACAGCAGCTGTGAAATCAGCTGACATTACATGTGAGAGCAAAAGTCCAAACGCAGCTCTGGTTAAATTTTATATGGGACCGAAACTATCGCTGGATGGGCTGAAAAGTGCGTTCCGTGTCTGGCAATTTCCTTCCTCCGTTTCCATTTGGCTGGACAAATTGAGAATGAAATCGACAAGAAAATCCATATCGCAGCATGTAATATCATGTAATTATGTAATGATCATTGAGAGGCAGTGGATTATTAGGCTTTTTATTGTCACGGATGTTGTAAGGCCCATTGCTAAACATGATTGCCTCCCATTCATTTTCAGCATGGTTTGTATGACGTAATAGCCATTAACTGGGGAAGTTGTTTCCCTTAAAGCAACGCTGTCCTCATTATCATTTTTTATTATAATAACTGTGTAAAATCACCTCATTGATGTCAGTCGATGAGAGTCTAGCTTCAAATCTAATGTGGGAATTCATACATTCACAAATACTTCCACAATGTACAAAGATACAACACAATACCCAGATTCTGAATTCTCAAGAGCAAAGAATGCGTTGACAATAAAGGTTTACACACAAGCACATGATACGAAGAGCAGAGCCCAGCCAATCTCTTTCCATCACCCGCACACACTCCCAATGGACGAGCGCGATCAATTCCAAAGAAACATCAATAGCTCCGACAGCTGATAGGTGCGATAGTAATATCAGGACGGCTTGGCGCTACTTCCATCGACTAAGCTATCATTAGGAAACAAGGAGTTAGGGTACAATAGGGTAGGAGTGCACACTCCACCTGAAAGACCAACAGTGGTAAAGCAAATGTGTCTTTAAAACCCCCCAAGGTCAGTAAAAAAAGCGTTTTCTAATGATGCCTCGTTTATTTCTTCACAACAAATGGATATCACTCTGTTCATTCGTCATGCTTTCACTGAGGGAAAGTCACCACAGCTTGTTCTGTCCCAACACAACAGAGGTATTATAGGAATGAATGGGGTAGAAACATAGCAGCCATTATGAAGACCATGTCTAATCTTCAATAATAGTAAAGTCCCACATCGACCCACTACAACAACACACATCTACACACGTCTTTTTTTTTATCATCTTTAACACACATTATGATGGTCACCCTGAACCCCGGCTGATGGTTTACCCCGGAGAGATGACAAGGGCATACTGTGTGGGAACATCTCTCCAAAAGCTGGTGGAGGAAATGCAATAATTGCCAGGTCATTCAGACAAACTGCAGAAAAACACATCTGGGAGGAAGAGAGTCTCCATCAAATGTTACCAAAGAGACACAGAGACACCATGTGTGTGTGTGTGTGTGTGTGTGTGTGTGTGTGTGTGTGTGTGTGTGTGTGTGTGTGTGTGTGCGCACAAAATATGTTGTCACCGATTATCCCTAAATCCTGGAGCCCTTACGTCTGCACTCAAAGCACTCTACTCGGTCCCAGCAGGACTGGGATGCTTTTTGGACAGCTGATTGCAGGGCTGGCTGCAATCTTTCTGTAATTTCTCTGAGTTTGAACTGAAACGGCTTCAACACCATCCTGTTATTTGATCATCACCGAACTGAATGCGAGTTGACGCCGGTCTTGTTTTCGCAATTGCGAGAGGACGACAAGTTGCTCACGTCGGAAGGAGTTAAAGCGTCGTACGGCTCCTGTTGCCGTGGTCGTCTTGTGTTTTGATTCACTGTTTTTTTTGTTTTCTTGTTAGCGATTAGGGATTGGATCAGCACCATGTGGGCGTTGCACTGCACCGTTGTGGGGAAGAGGGAGCTCCTCGGATTACCAGTCCATCTATGTTCCGACCCTCACTTTTGATCATGAGCTTTACGTAGTGACCGAAAGAGTGAGATCATGCACACAAGCAGCCTGAATTACTTTTTTTTTTCTTTCCACCACTTCAGTCCAGCCTGGAATATTTCAACAACTCATACTCATACATTCATGTTCCCGAGTGGAAAAGGCCTACAGACTTTGATGATCCCCTAACTCTTCCTCTAGCGCCACCATGAGGTTCACATGTTTGTTTGTTTTTAACTATTGGATTCCCATGAAATTATATACATGGTCCCCAGGGGGTGAGTCCTAATGTGAGAGTTGTGAGAATGTTAGCATGCTGACATTAGCTTTCAGCTCAATGCGCCGCTCCGTACAGCCTCGCAGATCCACAAATTTGAAAAGAAATAAATTCTAAAAGATTACATTAATATAACAGGAATTATTTATTATGAAGCATAGAGTGCACTCGGTCTTAGCTCCCATGCATTTTGTAAAAAATCTCCAAAAAAAGCTTGACATTTTTCTTTCAGACCACCAAAACAAATCAGGATTTTTTTAAACTGGATCTTTTGTTATCATGAATGGGTCTACATTTTGTATTCATTTGGACTGTGTTGTCCAATTTTAGGCACTTGAATTACAGATTATTTCGCAAGTGGCAAGTAGTGTAATAATGACAAATTTGTCTAACAATGCCCTTGATTTTATAAGTCTGTAAATAAATACGTCATTAAGAAAATGCAGTGCAAACAATGCCACATGCACAAGCATTTTTTTCACTAAGCCGATCAAGTTCACAGGTCTTGAGCTTTGGCTTTTAGCAGATACCAGAAACCTCACTGCACACAATCTTACACACACACACACTTCTGATTTATCGCAAAGCTATTTTTAGATGCCCACAGATCTTCATTTAGTATCAGCCACTACGAGCCTCCAGGAGGAGCCACTTTTACAGAGTTGATTTCTAGACCCACATGAGTAATTACGAGGCATCAGTCAGGCAACATGAGAGGGATCCGTTTCGAATTTCAGCTTGTTTACTATACCATGTTCATGGCATGAGCATGAAGGCATCTTTAAATAGAATTCAAGTCGAGCTCAGTTTTAAAATAGACATTATTGCTCATACATCATGATGCTAACAGCCTGAGTGCATACATGCAGCTGCACTCTGTAAGCGGCACTATTTTCTGATGTGTCCCATCAATCAGAACAGACAGACTGCTGTTAGCTGAGGCTGTAATTTCGCTCGCCCGGGTGTTTGTATTTCTCTTTGTGTGTGTGTGTGTGTGTGTGTGTGTGAATGTGTGTGTGTGTGCGTGGGTGCGTGTGTGTGTGTGTGTGTGTGTGTCTGGGTGTCTAAGAGTGACAAGGTTCTCGACACAGTGCAACGTTTAACGGGAAAAGAGGGCAGGGCTCGTGACAGGTTGCAGCGCTCATGGTTTATTTGACAGGCGCTCCCCTCAAAAACCCGTCAAATGACTAGGTGCTGGGAATGACGACTGACATCACCAGTGGCACCGACACCACCCCTGCCATTTCAGGAGATTTCAACAGCAGCAGGGTCAGCTGAGCCAGTGATGGGTAGGTTACATGTGGCTCAAAAAGAATAAACACATTCATTTGTGCAGAAAAATGCTATTCACATCCAGGATGTTGTCCACTTTGAAATAGATTTGCTGACATGCGACTGAAATATCGAATTGCTGTTCAGATATAATATTGCTTGATGCGTGCTATTTCCTAATAATTGTAATCGTGTGTTTTTATGCATCTCTAAAGCGCACAATAAGAAAACAGGCAAAGGATTTGATGGCGAGGCCTTTCAGATGTCAGAACGTGCTGTTTGGAGGCTCCCCACAACTAAAGAAGGCCTTTGGAGTTGTCACACACACAGTTATGTCGACAGGAGAATTGTGTGCCTTACTCAAAATAAATCAAACTAATTCACTCTCACCTGGCGGATTTCCCCCAGTGTGCTGCAAGGCCCAGACCCAGACCCAGACCCAGACCCAGACCCGGCTCCGGCTCCGGCTCCGGCTCTGGCTCCGCCTCCCAGCTTTACAGAATCCTTTGCCCGGACTGTGCCACCTCCTGAGGCCATGGACTTTGTGGTGCTCGCTGAGACGGGGCCTCCTGCTCCCGGAGCGATTGTCAACTGAGGCGGACTGTCCTCAGTGCATCAGGGGTCTACGCCAATGTTGGCGACCCACACGACCCGCCTTAAATACACACACTGGCTCGTTTACCATGCCATGTGGGTACAACCAACCAATGGTATTTGATCAAATTGTTTACTAGTGCACAAAATTCTCCATAGATCTAGAAAACTCATTCTGGCGCCGCTGAATTACCACCACGGTGGATAAGCATTCTTGTGTGTGCATGTCCATCATCGTCATGCATGTGCTAGTCCAGCTAAAAACACGAAAAAAATGTGAACTCATTAATCAAAACGTCGCTCCATAGCTTGAGCGATCAACAACTCAACTGGGTACTTTAATTCAGTGACATGTTTATAATGAAAAGTAAACTGCTCCCTAATTTATTCAGTAGGTACTCTCCCAAACATATCACAAGGGATAGTTCAATAAGGGTGTTTTCAAGAAAAAAATGTAAAATGTAATTTTGGCATACCGCTGCTAACATGTAGATGGCGTCCATTCTTGTTCCTGAGAAAAGGTTATTAGTCCAAAATATCTAAGTGAGTTTATCCACGCTGGTCATGCACAGACTCACAAATGAAAATTAGTGCCACTGAAATATTAATAAGTAATGAATAAATGAGAATATATAAACACAACGTGTTGCAAATAGAGGTGTTGAAATCCACATTTTCATTTTAGGCACGTCAATGTAAATCGTGGTATATATTACATCTCAATCACTGAATATTGCTCGAGTTATACATGGGATGTTGTCATTGTGCCATTGAACATGTTTTTATCAGCTTATGAATTAATTTGCTTTGGTCAAAAATGCAACGTTAGCCAATAAAAAAGAAACTATGAGATACTGTATGTCTTCTTTATTTAGAAGAAAACCTACCATAATAAAGAAATGATCCTTACTAACAAACATATGTGTTGACATTGTTAGAATGTTTCAGGAACCCTGCAAATATAATGAGGCACAAGGATGCTGCATACTGCACTGCTCAATATATAGTCATGACGTATACTGCAGGTTTTTTTATAGTGTGTACCATTGTTCATATGCACAAGCATTGTATACTTAAGCATTTGCTAATTAGGCTGAAGACAAATGCCAATATATTTCTTAGCTTAATGAATCCATTGGCTGAACCATGCTACAATAAGTGTATGGTGTGATGTGGCAGCCTGTGTCTTCCAGTGCTTTGAGCCCAGAGGAGAGAGGCCGGCTGAAGATGTGTTAAGCAACTCACTATTGAATTTGAATATTTAACCAGCTTCCATTAAATCACTGATTAATTTGAGGGCGCTCCAGAAGTTGCCAGAGCATGACGGAGAGAATGAGGATGGAAGGAGCGAGTGTGTGTTGGATGTAATATTTATACTTTGGACGCAGGCAATCAGGAATTATAAAAATATTAAAAAAATAAATAAATAATGGCTTCCCTTTTAAAGTGACCCTTTAGGGGTCACTTTAAAATAATTTACTACTGAATTTATTGGGTGGAGAGGGGGGCAAAAACAAGATCCTCCCCAGAATATATTTATATTTTCATTGGATACATTAGCTGGAGATTTTTGTATCCATTTCATTTCAAATGGATTGGCATTACAGTAATGACTGGGGTCATTTCCCATAGAGCATCTTCAGACACTGGACACTTCGATTTGCACAAATCCATTTACCAAATTTTTTATCTAGGCAATCTGAGCCGTGGGGCTGAGCTGTGAGTTAAATCTGCACTAGGGCGCAGGCACCAGCTGTGGCTTCTGAGGGGCTTGATAAACTAATATTTATTAATACACTGGCTGATTTTTCCAGCTGACACTTTTTAAAACACGAACCCTGTAAAAGTGTCTTAAAATACCCTTAACGATGCTATATGACTGAGCCTAAGGCTCACAGGCAATAAAGAAGCAGAATTGTTCTTGTAAAGCTGCTTAGTTCTAATATGTCCAAGTATTAGGAGAAATGTAGCTGTTAAGATTGATCTCTTATTTCATTGTACCATAACCTGGTTACATACATGGATGATTATTTGGTTAGATTTATGTTTTATTGTTTTTTATTTTCAGTATTGTATTTATGGGCACCTAGTTATGGTGGAAGGTTGGGGTGCAAGATTAGTGACGGAAAGGGGATGTATGGCAGGACATGTTTCATTTAATTAACACCTGATAACACCTGTAAATAATACAGGAAGAAATATACAAAAGAATGGGAAGGTGACAACGGAATTCAAGACTACAGTAAATGCATGTGAAATAAAAACAGTACATTCATGTTGTCCAGGCAAGAAGGAAGAGGAAAAAGGGAAGAGAGAGCAAAGAGACAACGCAACAGGTTAGTTTGTGTGTCAGTAATTTGGTCAACTGTATACTGTATCTAATTGAATTTAAGGGCCAAGATTCAATAACTGTTTATGGAAAATGTATTTTAATTCTGGCACAGTTGGTGGTATGGTGTTAGTTTGCATATATTGGAATACATTTTACAATGATAGCAGATGGTTCAAAGGGTATGCAGAGTTCATATGAGAAAGCAGCTTATGGACAGGAAATAAACATTTAAAATCATATAGTGCTACTACATATGAAATGGCTGATAACTATTTCTGAGCCAAACTAGCTCAAATGTTTAAAAAAGTTGTATGATCCAAACATTGGGATCCAAAAACACACTCCTGCTCCCTTTAAGTCTAATAGTGGACTAAGGGGACCATTGTCCTGGTTTCAAGCTGGGTGTCCCGACCAATATCTGTAAAACTCTAAAAAATGTCCCGCTTTTCAACATTTACCACCAAACTGTCCCGCTTTTCATCACAAATAAAATAATAATATTTTCTATCTAATACTTTTTTTTTTCAGAGACGTTTGTGAGGTTCTGGCCCATTCATTTTAACCTTAACCAATATAAAAACAAACAAGCTAAAACAAATATAGGCACCTTAAGCGGGGGTGCAGCTGCTCTGCTAGCTCCATTGCTCAGGCGCCAATGATTGCATTGTATTATTAACGATCGGTTTTCACTCTCAACGTTACTTTTAGGACGGCTGGTGTGTAAACTTCCTGCTAATGTTAGCTTGCTACCAGAACCAGCTGCCACACAGTGAGGAAATACTACTAAGTGGATGTGCAATGGTGAACAATATATATTTTTTTAATTTACCCCATAATCACACAAAATAAGGTGTGTGAAATGTTCCTTGGTCTTGAAGGGTAGATTTGCAGTACCACTGTAGGTAGTGAGCTAATAAGCCTAACCTTGACCTCAGGGGAAATGCTTGATAACTGACCCTAATGTGGCTGAGGTTTGCTTTTGGGTTGTCAGGCATGGTCACACATATTTATATGTGCACATATAGTTGGTCCTCTCAAAAGGAAAAAATTCCTTTTTGCCAAACCATTAATCTCCAAGGTTAGACTGAATACAGCTCACCTCGCAATTTCCAGACAGTTAAAAAGACGCTACACTCATGAGCAGCCTAGTGCCCCAATGTACGTGAAAGCAGCTGCCTTTGCATTGCTCAAGGGCACATTGAGGACATGTTGGTTATTCACTTCCTCCCACGCAGTTTTTTTTTCATGCATATTCGCTGTTTGCAGAATGAGCAACATTCTAGTCACAAGCTCCCCTGACCTTTAAGCTTCTACTGCAGCCATTTAAAAGCAATGCGAGCTTTGAAATTCCAGCCGCGACCTCCCCTCACACCACCTGACAATCACACGCCGCATTACGACAGACGGATGTTCATTTAGCCAATCAGATGGCGAGTGGCATGTACAGATGTTACCAATGCCCAGGAGATGCTTTGAGTGGCAGGTCCAGATGTCAGAAAACACTTTATGAAGCTAAGTAGGAGATGCACACATGTTGTTGCAGATTGTTGTAAATGCACACATGGGGATGGGGAGTTGTATTAATTAAATGTGATGGAAGTGAGAGCTTTATTGTTTAATTAAGTATGGTGGGTTTTTTTTATTATTCCAGCTAATTCCCCACATAAAAAAAAGACCAATCCCGCTCACACACTGCACATACGTCGCTACGGTTTCTCTTAAGATAGATACCCGAGGCACCGTGCCTTTCTCCACAGAAAACACGTTGTCAGGGCAACGGGCTGAAGCGGCAGCTAATGGTCTTCTTATCAATTTAATCCATATTACTCTCAAAGGCAAAACAACAGCTGACTCCTCAACCTGCCACATGCAGAGGCAATCGTCCGCCTCAGTCCTTGAGGTTTACACAAATGTGGTGAACGCACACGTGCACGCACTAAATGCAAAAAGCAAGTGAATGTTGAAGATCTACAATGTCACTCCGCGATACGGTAAACTTGTTCAAATATATGCTCTTCGTGTTTACACAAACATACTCCATCATATTGACAGGTTCATAAGGAGATTTTACTTTCATCGCCATCTTTGCCGGACACACACACACACACACACACACACACGACCATGTCCCAGTGGAATCCATCTTCATTTGCTGTGTTTGAGAGCAGCCCTGAGATTCAACTCGGTTCTCCACCATAACTCATCCTTATGTCTCCAGATGCTCCTCTCTGCCGTCTGAGCAGAGCAGCAACATTTCCTACAACCAGTGGCGAGCACACCGTCGTCATTCTCAATCATTTCCCTGCAAATTAAATGATGTTTTCATGTTTTTTATGACGAATGTTGAAAAATGAAGTATTGCATTGCCTGATCTGAGACAGTTAGAGCAACAGATAGCTGATCAGCAATAAGACTCATCTGAGGTTGCTGGGTACATTAATGTAAATGTTGAAAAACTATATGTTCAGATAGAGAGAAAAGCAAATTTATTTTTATTTTGTGCAGTCCTTGTTTATTCACCAGAGACAGACAATTTATTAAAGGAATACTTACCCACTAAATAACCATTTGTATATCAAGAAAACATTGTTTTTTTAAGCATGCCTCCACAGTGCACGGAGAATATGAACTACGGACGAAAACAGAGTAACAGAGGAAGTTTGTTTTGGAACTACTGAGCACACAACTGGAGAAACGAGACCTGGATTACACTGCATGAGTTGTGTGAGAGTTTGTAAACGGATGTTTTGATATAGTTTTCATGATTTTAACCACGGCAGATATTGAGGGGAGAGCCAGTACAAAGGAAACCCTTGATAAATGATAAACATCATTTAAAAATATAACGTTACAGACAGAAACCTATTTTTTTTGCGATTAACAACTCACATGTGGGTTCTATCAATGCCAGGTGTTACTTTGTACAAATATGGAACGACTTCGGCATAATTTGGCTTTGACTTTTCAAATTTTTGTTGTCAGTCGGGACATAATTAACACAGAGGTGGGTAAAAGTAACACAACAGGATAAACTTGAGTTGTTTATATTATTCTTGTTTTTTATGTCTAACAATCTCCATGATAATATGTGATAGCTAACTTATTATGTCCTTTATCTTTACAAAAAATATTTATTCAATTTTCAATTTCATCAAACGGTATTAACGGTCTAACATTCCATTTGCTCCATTTTTTTGTTTTTTGTTATTTTATTTTGATGAAGTAGAAGGATAAAAGACAATAAACGTGACTTGCTTCAGTACTGAAAAACTCTGTCGTGGTAAACTTCAGGATGTGTTACAGTGCTAAACAATCTGTCAAATGATCGTGACTGTGACACATGACACAATAACCACAGCATGAGTGATTTGACTTTCCTTGAAAGTGACTTTAAAAATATTGTCATGGGGCGCAGGGTTTTCCTTCGTGAACTTTACAAATTCAGGGAGAGGAGGGGCAAAATGTGTAATTTCTATGAATAAAGGTTATATTTCCATATCATCTCCATTCACATTTTTAATAAAACTCATAAAATTAACTCTTTTTAATCCCTCCTACCTTTGAATTCTCTTTTACTGGCGAATGCAAGGCTCTCTGAATAATATCCACCCATCTGGTTGTCACTATAGTTTTTGGAAGCAAAGTACGGTTAATTATAAATAGGTTGTCTTTGTAAAGTACAGCTCAGTGTGTGTGTGTGTATGTGTGTGTGTGTGTGTGTGTGTGTGTGTGTGCGTGCGTGTGTGTGCGTGTGTGTTTGCTTGTGTTTGTCTGAGCGCACACGGGCAGGTGTGTTGAGTGTCATTAATACTTTGGCAGACAATAGAGCAGAGAAGCAAAATTAGATTAAAAAGATGTGTACCTGTGCTATTTGTAACATAAGCATATTATAGGCTGGTGTTGAATGAGACAGAGAAAGTATGCAACATTTAACATTCTGAGCTCATATAAAAAGGGGGCGGGAGCAGAGATGCGTTTATGTATAATTCAGAAACCTGGGGTGGGCTAACAGTGCTGAAGGCCCATGATCTGCTGGGGGACTTTGCAAGCTAAGCTAAGCTAAGCTCAGGCTAGACTGGGCTGCACTAAGCCTGCTGGTAATAAGAGAGTTGGTCGAGAGTAATCTGTCTGTGTTCCAAACTGGCGCTATCCTGCGGGAGCTCATTAGCTTAGCATTCTGCCTCAGTGGTCCTGCCTTGAATGAATAGGAGCACAAAGACAGAAAACAAAGCACTTTGTGCTCGTGTTCACGCTGCCTCCCACACATCCTTCTTCTTCCCGTTTTTCTCGCTCTCTGTCCTTTTTTCTTACCCTCTGCTCACTTCCCATTCTTTTTTGTCACCGAGCAGCAGTCCAACGTGGCGCTTGTTCCATTCGCTTCTCCAAAGCATACTTTCAGATCCATTTTAAAGTCAGCCCACGAGAGCCCGTCAATGAGCCAAACAGGCCTTTCAAAAAAAGCTCTCAACCTGGCCCTCCACCAAAGAGATCCTCCGCTGACTGAAGCCACCTCACTCAACTTCCTCTCACTTTTTTGTTTCACTTTCATGGCAACTCAAACCGGAAAAAAATGAACAAAAACTTTTCCCAGGCTTAACAGTTGTCTCCTTTTTGTCAAAGCTTTAGTGCACCATCTGCTTCTCCCGTACAATTAGCCCTCTCTGCCTGACAGCAAAGTGAGACATTTACATCTCCATCGTGCAGCTGCGGAGTTACAGTTAGTCTCGGAGGCTACAGAAGACAGGGGAGCCAACAGCCGAGGACTCGGGTTAATAGACGTGTGGAGGTGAAAGCCAGCTTCTCACTGGAAACGCCGCTCTGCCGTGTCTCAGTGGTGCTCTTTGACAGCAATGAGTCACACCCACCTGTGGAGTCTGATATATGGACTTTAATTAGAGGCTTTTTAACTGAGATGTCGACTGTCTGAGGCTGGTTATTAAGACGGGATTGCCCGCATTGTCTAAGTGATAAGTAATGAGCAGTCAACCTCTGTGGAAATCAAGACTCACTCTTGGATTTGGTTTTCCTCTCACAGGAAGTCACGGCATATGGATTGTTTAAAAGGGCTACCAGGTTTCAAAATGACACATTGTGTTTTTTTTTGTGCACACGCTTTTTGGAGCAGACACGCTCACTTCATCTGAGTGATTACCTTCCGTTGAGATGATACCACGGGAAAAGAGAAGACACAGGAGATAAGTAAAAAAAATTAAAGCCCACTGAAATATCGGTTTTATGAGCACTGTGAATGTACGCCTCTATTATTCAGCGGTTCTTGGAGTGCGGCGTAACCGATCAAACGCCCTCACGCCTCCACTGTTGGGAATTTTTAGCTTTCCAGGAAGGAAAGTTGACACCGCGTACCTCTTATAAAAAACAAAAAAGGAATGCTTTTGATCATTTACGATCACAGGATAGCATGCATTATTCTGCGCCTCGCGTACATTCACACGTATCCCTCTGTACTGCAGCAGGCAGCTGGATTATTAATCAAGAGATATGCCAATTGTGAGTCACTTTTACATGCACCGTGGGGGAATACCTGAGCAGTTTGTTCATATGCATCAACACAAAGATACAAACTAAAACGAAGTTACTCGCACACTGTACATTGCATAACAAGACTGTCAAAAATAAGTGCGTCGTTAAAAACCCTTCCGGCACTAAGGTTTCGAGTCGAACTGGAGGGATCGCCGCGCGAATTACAGAATAGTACATAGGGAACTAAATCCAATGAGCAGAACCAGCCGGGATCAGCAGGGGAGGACCGGAGATCAGAGCCCAATCCTCTCCGACATACTTCACTTGCATTTCTGCCATTCCGCTGAAGCTGTCAAATGCTGCACACGCTGAGAAGAAGGAACATTTTGGTGAAGCTTTGCGAGGGTAAAAAGGCAGCGAAGAAGAGAACAGGCAGTTGCGAAGGGAAAAAAAAAGGAGGGGGAAGTCTTCCTGTCAGTTTTGAGCATGAGCCAAGGTACAGTGGAAGGACACGCACCCTAGAGGCGAGGATGTCTTTGAAGTGCGCCTCCATCAAAGCGCACTCGCTTTCGCTCATTTTTAATCACTCCATATCCCCTCTAGTCATCATTCCTTGTATTTACTGCTTCCTCTCATTGAATGAAGAGAGTGACTGACATGCACACTGAAGGTTGTGTCTACCTGGGGCAACCAGAAATCTACACACCTGAGCTTGAGGCTTTAGGTACACGCACACTGCAGCTTAGGGCGTTCCACGTATGGAGCCTGAGCGTGCTGGAAGAATACTTTTTGTTGTACAAAAAGGGAAAAGGATGTCTATCATTTGTTTGAAATGTGCAACTTATTGTGGACCTTGAATCAATCAGAACCCTAATGACCTTACCCTGACC
This sequence comes from Ophiodon elongatus, assembly GCA_016806645.1. Lineage (NCBI taxonomy): Eukaryota > Metazoa > Chordata > Actinopteri > Perciformes > Hexagrammidae > Ophiodon > Ophiodon elongatus. Next base: position 1,415,145 of record JACSYO010002151.1, read on the forward strand.
TAATGGTAAGGTGCACTGGTGACAACTTGTAAACCTATGGTGGAGGGTCAAAATGAAGGGAAAGTTCTGTGTTATTTCCTGCAAGTACGTTAACTCCTGTAAAAATGATATTAAATTGCTAATTATGCGGTTCCTTTGATTCCATTCCATTCAACTATCCAAACCACGTGTCCTTTTCAGGGTCGCGAGGGCGCTGGAGTTGATCCCAGCTGACATTGGGCGAAGGCAGGGTTCACCCTGGACAGGTCGCCCGTTTATTGCAGGGCACACATAGAGACAGACAACCATTCACGCTCACATTCACACCGACGGGTTTCAGACGCAACACAGCACATTTCTGACCGTACCATAGACTGTATATAAGAAGTGGACATAGACACCGCGACGGCATCTCTTGGTTTGTGGATGGCGGTTTTGAAGCCTTGAGTTGGGCATATCGGCCATCGCCATCTTGGTTTTTTGCTGTCGCCATTTTGGTGTTTTGAAACCAGAAGTGACGCGAGAGGGTGGAGCGAACACATGAACACATTTTAGGTGACAACATTTTTTTTATTAACTTCATTGAACTGAAAACACGTTGTGAAAGGGATACAATTCTAAGACGAAAACACTGATCACACGCAGATCGCCGTGGTTGCAACTTCTCAATCCCAAGCCAGTGGAGGGCAGTGCAACTCTTCTTTTCTCATGTTTAAAGGACTTTCTTATTACGACTGTAAACATCCTATCAGTGTCTAGTTCAATCTGCGTGTCAAATTGCGATAAACATTTTTGCTGCCATTTTGAGGCCATTTCAGTGATTGAGAATTGGTAACTTGCAAGGAAGAGTGTTATCAATGCGCCCGCGTAGGCACTGAAGACAGCTAGCAAGTAACCGTGGATGTAAGTACGACTAATGCAGGATTTGCACCCAAAAAAAGGATAAAGGGTTTATGGGAAAAGGGTTTTATAAGGAAGGACCTGAAGGATATACACAATGCAATTTGCTGAGAAAAATGGAATGTACACAAAAAAAATGACTTATACATGTTGCCACAGTGTTTGCTAGAGGTGCGTTTTGAGTCTCAAAGATGCATGCGATGGGAATTGTGGTCAGTCGAAGGCTGAACTTTAACAGACACCCGCCAAAAGATGTGAAAGAATATTAGACTGCTTTCTAATTCCAACACAGCCTGAGACTCAAACAAAATAAAAGCTACATATAGACATTCAGAATTCGTCAGTAATTATTATCAGGCTATTTGCATGTCTTGCAACAGGAAATGATATACACTGTGATTCCAGTTATTATGACCTTTGACACTCATTTAAATTCCTGCAGGTTGTGTATAATGTAGACGCTTCATCTGTTCAGGCTCTTCAACCAGCGGATTGTGGAGCAGGGATGTGTGCAGACGGGGAGAGAGGGAAATTACAAACACACACACACACACACACACACACACACACACACACACACACACACACACACATAACCACATCTATCACCCCCATGTGATTGGCCGTGAGTTGAATTCTTATTATTTGGTTGCCTCTTACAGCCATGTCATAATAAATCAAGTTGCTCTCTCCCACCATAATCATTTATCAAAATAAATAAGCTCTATTGCGCAGATTAGAATTATTTTTATTTTTATTTTATTTAAAAAAAACAAACATATAAAACAATAATTCAAAGCGATCCACCACTGTTCTCAACAGGTTTTTTTTTTTAAGTTGATTCATCTCATGTTTTGACAAAACTGCGGCCCATTTTATTCAACCTTAATTCCCAAGTGGAGACTGAGACCCAGAAAGGAGCATGCTACAACTATACGGCTTTTGTAGTTTAACTAAAAGACAGCGGGACTAGAAAGAGACAAAAACAAACTGCGGGATGAGAGATGATTTGACTGACATGTTTGGGTTTCGTTTCTACCCCCCTGCTGTTTTTATTCTGTTGATTGGTGAAATGCTACATCCACCTGTACACACGTATAAAGCGCACACACAGAATAATTGCAAGTGTGTGGGGGTTGTGGGGGTTGGGGGGTAGGGGGGCTGAGAATCCTCTAAAAATGCATGAATGTTGAAGGCTTCTGTTGGCACATCCGTCACGCTAACAGGACAAACGCATGGCGGAGATGCTGCAAAAATACATCCCCAGATGTCTTTGATATACGCCGTACGTCTCAGTTTAAACACCTCACTTTCTTTCAACAACACTAAAGACTTTGTTCTTTGGAGCTCAAGCAATGATGGAGGTTTGAACCGCAAATCACATTCGGTTTAATGGCACTATCGGATGCTACGTGCGTTTAACACGAATGACACGGCGCACACACCAGCAGGCATGACACACACTTAAACACACAAGCACAGCGTAAACCTGGAGGAAGTGTTCATAAGGAGCAGGATGCGGTGCTCGGATGGTGATGCGACGCATTTTAAAGCTGTACTCAAAATATTCCTTTACCAACAAACGGATTAAACTACAGTGTGTAATGTGAATTATCCCGTAGCGACAGACATTAGCACATGTTTGGTTTTACACTGCAAAAAAAAAAATGAAACTTTTTTATTTTGGTTCACTCTCACTGCACTCATCAACCCATGTTGCAGCTGAGTGACCATGTTGTGTAGATAATGAATTGGAATTTCACTTTGTATTGACCATTAAATGATTTCGATTTGATTTTTTTTAAATACTTTTTTCAGAATTGTTCTTAAAGGTCTTATAGCTGTATTATAATGCCACGGTCAGCTCCTAATTTGTTGGTTATTTAGCTATGTCGAGGTCATATTCATACAGCTTACCAAAAGAGTAGTGCAAATACATTTTGTGCTCACCCCTGGCATTGAAATGCTAATATTGTGGCATTCCTGATGCTAATATGGTTTTTGATACTTTATGTCCCAGTCAAAAAGGTTAAATGGGAGACAGACTTTTCTTTCTAAAGTCATACTTCCAGCAGTTGACATGACTGATTATCACCAGACGCAGGGTCATATTTCCTGTCCTGACATCATATTAATCCCATGAGACAAGAACGGAGAATTAGTCGGCTACCTATCATCTTTAGATTAATGGGACAATAGGTTACAGCCATGCTGCTGCCATAGTTCTGCTCTGTAAGGTATCCAGTGAACTGAATTAAGCCCAAACAAGGGCTGTAGACTTAAGTTTCTACTGCTCCTTCCACCTCTCAAGTCCGACAAATTGTTTTCTCCGTTGTGGTTTTGTCAGCAGGATGGCGGGAACATCAAGGGATCCGTTTCCATTGAATTCTTTGAAATCATGAAGCATATGACAGGAATTATGCTCAGTGAACAGAAAAGTGGTTATGATACGGATCCTTCTATATTATGGATGATTTGTCTTTCACCGTTTGAATTGTCACTTTCCATCTGTCTCTTTGTATAATTGAATCCCCGCGCGCTGATCCAAACTACGCGTCCATCTTTGGCAACGTCCTTTCATGCCTCTCGATCCTAAGGCCGGTTTGCAATACATAATACTATTGCGTGACTACCTTTTCAGAAGCAAATACATGCAAGTCTGAGCCCTTATTCAATATGACATGTTAAAGCAGCCATATTCCAGCTACTATTTAGCACATAATTCATGCAACATACGACAAAAGTATTTTCCCTCGGCTATTGAGGGCTGCTTAAGAGGATGATGTGACAGGAAAGATGAAATTGCATACATACATTTCTATAAGTGTGTGTATGTATGTTCTTTAGGACAAAAACAAAGCAAATACAGGATTTTTCTGCTGCAAAGCGGGTTAATAAAAGGCCGAGCAGAGAGCTTTATTTTTATGCGCTAGCAGATACGTGGCCATTACTGCCGTGCCGACACTTGGCAGCCTGACAGTTTAAATTGTGGAGGGAGAAACCGCTACGACATGATACATTATTTATGCTACATTTGCTGGTAGTTGCCTCACGCACTCTTCTGCAGTGTTTAAGTCAGTTTGCCACTTCCTCGCTGGTTTTGAACAAGAGCAGACGGCCCTCACACTCACACAAACACACACCTGAGCTTTGTCAGACTGACCGCGAGCCTGCGAAGCAGAAGAAGGACGGCAGCCTGTCCACTGTGGGTAAAATCTTGATAAAGTTCGATCTAATGAGGAGATAGAGTCGGAACTGGCCTTCACGTCTCTCCGTCTCTGTCACACTCTCACAAACAAGCAGCTTCAGTCAACTCACTGGCGTACAACCGAGAAGAACTGCAGAGAACCAGGCCCAATTATTTCTGTTGTCATGGATCCCATGCAGTTTAAGCTCCTATGTCACGTCAACACTTTTTTCCACTTCGCTATAGCATACGAAGTCTTAATGCAGAAATATACGTTGTTCGAATGTCAAGTACTTGGTATCGCCACAGCAAGGCCGAGAGGAGTTGTCAGCGCCAAGGCCATCTCAGCAACATTCTTTTATTTAATCTTTTATGTGTATCTCTGAATACTGGCATTGTTTATCCTTCCATTTACCAAAATGCAAGTCCATTTACCATCCTTGGGGGTTGCAGTCACATACTTTTAAAAGAGAAAATGTCCTTGACATGTGAGCACCGATTGCAGCGGTAACTACACAACAGCGTTTCAATTATTTTGAATATTTTTTAATTGGAAGCTCACGGTATTGAGTTGTAGTAGTACAGAGTGTACTGGTGTATAGTCTTGGGAAAGATTTTAATAATAAAGTTGCAAAAGAAAAAATACATAATGGTATATTAATTAAGTACATAATGTAACTATGCCCTGCGATGAACTGGCGACCTGTCCAGGGTGTACCCTGCCTTCGCCCAATGTCAGCTGGGATCGGCTCCAGCGCCCCGCGACCCTAAAAAGGATAAGCGGTTTGGATAATGGATGGATGGATGGATAATGTAACTAATAACATTAATAATTGCTTTGTCCATCATGAATTTGATAATTCTTCTCAGTTTGATACATATTTTTCCCTTCTTGATTATACCTGAAGGACATTTCTAAATCTCATTTTTAAATGTGTTTTACGAGTACATGCACATCTGCTGCTTTCATGGGTTTCAAGTTCGCACACTTCAGCAACAGTTTTATCCAGATCACGACTACTACAATATCAGCATGCTGAGTGGAAATGGACATTTGCTCCAGGAAGGTGACTTCAATTGTATTTTGAACCAACAAGCGTCAACTAAATTTGAAGTGTTGGCTTTTATTCAATTTGTCCACAAAAGTAAAAAAGAATAACATAAAATACACACGTCCACTCTTCCCATTTGTGTGTATTTGATGTGTTTGTGAGTTGATGTGTGTATGCCTGTGTGCGTGCTCGGGTAAATGTGTTTGCACGCTCGCACAAAGTCTGTATCGCAATCAATACACCATCACTTTCACCCACTTGAAAAAAAAAAAAAAAAAAAAACAGAAACATAGATTCAAATCAATTACGCACTAAAGGTCACAGTGGGAGCACAAACACAACCGCTAATTGGTGAGCGGTGGAAAGAGCGATGGGTGACGTGGCCATACATAGCTGCAGTCCTCACCTATAGGCTTTGGTTTTGGCACAAAGGTAATGCACAGATAGCTGCAATGCATTTCACACTCCAAGTGACCAAATATAACTGTGTCTTGGCTGACGCTTGTTGTGGTGCAGGATTCACAGTCTGAGGGAAGTTAGCAAGAGGAAAGAGGAGTAGGAGGAGATTCGTACATGTTGTGGACAGAGTCTGTTTAAATCTGGCTGGAATTCTTGAATTTTCCATATTTTGGCTTCATATATTCGGTCGATAATCTTGTCAGAGTGACTTAAGATGAGTGAGCGGCTACAATTTAGTGTCTTTGTCAAGCGTACACCATTGAGACTAACTGTGTTTCGGTTGACCACCGTCAGAAGTTTGTGACCCGGCCCGCCGTGTTGAAAACAGTCGAGCAGACACCAGCCAGAGCAGACTTTCTTATTTTACAGCGAAACAGTACTCTAAGATTTAATTGAAAACATTCGAGGCGAGAAAATAGGCAATACAGAAACAGAATCCAGATTCATATTTTATCAGCGCTGCCTAGTTTGACAACTTAAACAGAATTCTTGAGCTTCACGAGCAGTGATGGAGAGCTGCTTTCGAGACTCCTCTGCTCTTATTGGTTGCTTTTCCTCGAGCGAAGGGAAATCTTGCAAATGTCACCACTAAAAGGAGGCGAAAAAACGTGTCTAATACTTTGGTTTATAACCAAGTACCTGCACAACTATGTTAGCATTCTGACGTCAGCATTTAGCTCTAAGTACAGCTGTTCCTGAGTACAGAGGCTTTTTTTTTTGCAATGGATGGATGAAAACTTACCCCAAAAATCTAAATAACATTTGTGAAACTATGTACACACATATGCAAAGTAAGTGACACAGTCCATACTGTCAGCTGACCGTTGTACCGATATAATGAATTTTACTCTCGCACTAAAACAATGCTGTTATTTCTTTTCTCCACAAATATCGAGACGAATGTACGTGTTTACTTGGCAGTCGACCTGCTGGTGACTTCATGTTGTCGCTGACACCTGTTTTTAAAACCAGGTTTGTGTTTGCACTGATCCCATATGGGAGATATGCCGCGTTTTACTGGTGAAAGAGAAAGAGAGAGAGAGAGAGAGAGAGAGAGAGAGAGAGAGAAAGGGGGAAACTGTTGCGGCAGAGCTCTGATTGGAATCCTGTCTTGGCTAATAGCAGGATTATGTTTGAGTCCTCCTAAGCCTGCTCTGCCGGGTTTTTATTCAGTTATAGCCGGGGTATCTCCTGGGTTTTGCTACGAGAGAAGAGTTACCGGATGTGTGAACGTAAACATTGTCTGGAGGAGATGCGGAGGAGGACTAAGGCGCTCACGGGAAAACACCTAACGCTCAAAGTGACCAGATCGTTTTTTTTTCACACATCACAATCAAAGAGGTCTCGTTAATCGGTGTGTAGACTTTTCACTCATGAATAAACCCGGTGATTTGCAAGGTGCCAAAGTTAATCTGCTTTGCATAAATAAATTGGTAAGCAGCATCTGTTCCATCTACCAAGCTTGAAATGGAAGTCAGGAAATCAGAAAATTACCTAATTATTCACACACTACTGACAAACCAAAACATGTGAATGAAATTAATTTTAAAAAAAAAGGGCTCTTAAGATGAGGATGTGAAGTGATGGAAGTGAGGGATCTGTGGTTGCAGAGTCAAGCGGTGATGTTTCAGCCAATACAAAAGAATCCAGTGCGGTACAGAAATGAAGTGGGGTCAAAGTGTACGGTCACACCAGAGCGACGTCCCCGGAGCGGGATGGGACTCAAGGACGTGCTGAAGCAAGATCAAAAGATCAGTAATATCTATAATATGAGAGTTTCTTTAAAAGAATGACGTTCAAATTATCTACTATCACCACTGACACATTTTGAAGCACATTTAAGATGAAATGATATTTTGATAGGATTAAATGTACTCTCGCCTTCATGATGTAATGCCGGGCCTGAAGAGAATACAGATCATTTCATGAGGAAACTCACTTTGTAATCTTTTTTTTTTTTTTTTGACAGATATTCCTGATCCTGTTGGCGAGCCCCTGACTTTTGCTCTAGCGCCACCATCAGCTCAAACTTTCAATTTGGCCATTAGTTTGGTTTGTGACCAGTGACTTTCTCGACGGCCTCAGCTGTACTTTGTAGTAAACGAAAGCATGAATCACGTAATTTGGACTTTGCCCAAGTTTCCTACCAACATTTCCGACCAACGACTTAAAACCCATCACCCTGTGCCCTTGATCTCTGAGTCGGCTAACTAAACATATCCAGTTGAGAGGGGTCCATATGAATTCAGGAGGTGATGTTGTGGTACCAATGGGCAGACATTCCCAACAGGTCTCCCCTGACTCCCAGTCCCGCCATTCCTTTCCGGCTGTTTGGCAGAAAAGAAAGAAAAAAAAACATCCGTCACCAGCCATTCATGGAGTCGGTGCCTTTGCGTGCATAAAATGTGTGCATGTGAACGTTGGCCAAGTAGAAAAGCCAGCGTCTGCCCTTTGTGTCTGCTCGTCTCCCAGGTGACACATCGCACCTCGTCACCACGGTGACTCACACTCGCCTTGGAGTGGTCCAGGGTTCGGGGCGACAGGAAAATGAGCACATGAACACGCCGATATTCCCAAACAACTTGCAATCGCTGTAAACATACTGGAATGCACACACACACACACACACACACACACACACACACGGGCTCAAACACTCACCCAACGGTGTTTACTCACACTTAGGTGCACCAAACTGGGGAGAGAGATGCTAAATGATTTAAGGTGCTGCACGGGGGGACCCTGGAACATGCCAGAGCTTATACATGTCTACTGTTTTAAGGCCCCCTGAGCTGTTCTCACAGGGGCCAAAAATTCTAGCAGCAGCCCTGCTCGCATACAAAAAAAAAACACACTTTTTCGCCTGCCACCTCACATGATGCCAACAAGCTGTGAAAAGTGCATCCTTTGGTACGGCCGCGGTGCATTAATCCAGCGCAGGTGCACTCATGATTAACTGACTGGGGATTATGAGAGGGAGCGGAACAATCAAGTAAAGAAAGGTCACAACACTGTTGGGAGCGAGGTCCTGGTCCCCGGCGCTCCACTTGAGCTGTTCCGGAGTCTTGCATTCTGTTCTGGTGCGAGCCGTGGCCCCGCCGGCTGCCTTAAATGGGTCGGTGTGAGCCCGCGGAGCCCTAGAATCGTCCCCGAGAACCTGCAGCACAACAGTAAGTAGTCTAGTCCCTAATTATTATTATTATTGTCTTACATAAATACTTTGTTAAATTTGGCATTTATAGTCATGGCAATGTTTCCTCTGGGCTTCAAAAATATGCCAGGAATAATTCAGAAATGGTCATATTTGAATGTTATTGCGCATTAAGGTGCACTGTGGCTGCCTAAATGGTTCTGGATGTAATGTGAAATGGCAGCAAGAGCGGCTGCTTATTGCAATAGTCGGTGGCCATTTATGGTGTTTATTGATTTGGAACGATGAGATACGGTGTTTCTTACTTGCACACAGTATTTTCTACCATTAGACATTCCATTGTATATTCAAAATGCTTTGGTGTTTAAAATAAAAGTGTGTCTTTCTTTTGTGTTCATCATTTAAGATCTGGATATGTGGAAAGATGAGAGATGTGGCTGTAAAAAAAAATTAAAAAAAATGAATGTCAGCATTTGAAAGTGATGTAACAAAAAGGTTATTTTCATCAGTAATATGCTCAAAGTCTTTTATGGGCTCCGATCATAACTTAAGAGCATGCGTGCAGAGGCTGAAACTCAGGTTCAGGCGACAGACTCACCCTTCATCAGAGTCAGAGAAATGCTTGCACTGAGACTGAGGGGTGTGGGGGGGAGGGGGGGGGGAGGAAGGGAGGGGGGGATATATGGTTCAGCGTTTCCCCCTCACAAGAACAGCACAGTAATCAATTCCGTTTAGTACAAATCCAATGCACTTAAACTTCCAGCGCGAATAACCAGAGGCTGCAGAGAGCAGAGGTACATTTATCGATAAAGCAATTAATTCAAACTCCCCCCCCCTAACCCCCCCTTACCCTCCCCCTCCGGACTGCTGCTTCTCCCCCATCCGAGGCAAAAGGGCACTCAGGTAACCCCTACTCAAAATGAAATAACGCATTGCACGTGACAAATTTATCTTCTCGTGAACCCTCGCATGGAGCTCCTCAGGAATTAGCCATGGAGCTGTGCATTGCCAAAGGGGGGGGGGGGCGGGGGGGGGGGCAAACAGGAGCAATAACATTATGATAACAATGTCTCATTTTACTCAGCTCAGTGTGTCATGAGAGGAAAAGGTGAGTTTTGGCGAATATTAGTTTGAGAGTGGGGGGAAAAAAAGGATTATTTAACTTTCACGTGGATAACTTAGCCAAACTTTATTCGTGTTTTACCGACTGCGTAGCGTTCACCACGTCCTTGTAACGGTGCCGCGGTCCCGTCGTTACTTTCCTTGTGTCGGTAACGGTGGGCCACGTCATGTATTTACGACGCCACGCTGACGCTGACTCCGCGTGTCCGGTCCAATGTGAATAGGCACCGGGTGAGCAGCAGTCCGTCCGCCACAGAGGAGCGAGACAGAGAGAGAGATACGAGGAGCATCCAGAGCTCCTCCGTCACCTCCGTCAAGTCCCACCGAGAGAGAGGGAGCGCGGCCGGAATCACATGGTCCGCCTTCAGCGCAAAAGGGCAAAACTCCTGGGATATAAAGCTAAGTGAGTATACGGAGCTATGGCAAATGTCATTGTTTTTTTTTAATGTTCAAAATAAGTCAAATAATGAGAAGCATTTGTTGTTGTCGCTGTATTGCTGCTGTGGTTTCACAGTGAGGGGCGTAGCGGTCCGTGTGCTGGGAGCTGCTGTTTTATTTTGAAAAGGACATATCCGGCGGTCGCGCTTTTATTTCGCCCGGCTTCACGCGCTCCCCGTCTCTCAGAGCTCGGTCGGGCTCGTAGAGACAGCAGGATGCCAAGGGGAGCACTCCGACCCACGGCGTCCCTTTTACCGTCTCCCGGCGTCGTCTCTCGGCCACAGAAACTCTAATGGGCGTTTTTATCCTCCCTTTGCCGTCCTCCACTCTTGGATATTTTCGGAAGCCGCGAAATGAAGCGATTGAATGTGAGCAACAAGAAGTGTCCTGTTGTTGTGCCTGTCTCCAGCATCACCAGTAGCCAAGTCCTCTCTATCTCTCTCTCTCTCTCTCTCTCTCTCTCTCTCTCTCTCTCTCTCTCTCTGTGGATGCGGTGCCTCTGTGTTTTTTTTTTTTAGTTTAGTCTGTTTTCAGAGGATTTAATGTAGTGTTCTGTAGCGGACTACCCAACTTTCCCCCCGCTTTTTGTTGTCTTTTTTCGAGGTTTTCCCGTCTTTGAAACACAGATTTCAGGATAGACCAACTCCGGGAAAACCAGCGACTTCACATCTGCTCCTGGCGGAATAACCAATCGTTGCGGTTATTCGCCTTTACAAGCATCTTCTCTGGGGTGGGAATACGACTGATGCTTGCCTTGCTCGTCTATCCGAGTTGTGTGTGTGTGTGTGTGTGCGCGCGTGTGTGTGTGTGTGTGTGTGTGTGTGTGTGTCGTATCGTGCTGTTTGTCTGTTTGTCCCACAGTGGCATGAAAATTCATGAATGCGTCCAAGGACATGTATACAAATTACGCATGCACCGTGACGGTAGTAGGCTGTGCGTAATATCCTATTATTGTACCCCCGTCACACGCACGCAGGAAGAACCACGTTCAATGTCATGTCTGTGTTTTGGAGAAGATTTTAGCACAGCGAGCCAAACTTACTTGTGTGTCGTGCGCGTGTGCGTGTGCGCGCGCTTGTGTGTGTGTGTGTGTGTCATGGGCGTTATGAGTATGGCAAGGTATTGTCACGCTTAAGCCTGTAGTAAAATATTCCAAAAATGCTTGTACATTTCATGTGACAGAAAATATAAAACTGACACTTCTTTCAAAGTGCATTATTAAACAAAATGACCAGTGGAGCATTTTATTATTTGTTTTACCAATAAGGAAATGCGTTTTTGAAAGTCCCAGAGGCGCATTTGTGTCCCCAGGAATTAAGTCGGTGCCAGTAAATGTGTCCAAAGTTAGCAGCAAATTAAAAAGCTATTATATGCAGGGCCCACGCCTTTGCCATAATTAACGCGCCCCGTGTGTGTGCGCGCGTGTGTGTGGATGGATCGTGCGCGTGAAGCATGCACGTCTGGTCTGGCCATGTGCGCCCCTGGCCGCGCTAACGTGCCCCTTCTGTGCGTGTGTGTGTGTGTGTGTGTGCGTGCGTGCGTGTGTGTGTGCGTGTGTGCAGCCACGCTGGAAGTCGCCCCCCATGTGGCCGTCGGGAGTGGGGAGCAGGCAGCCCTGCCCGCGGGAGTCGGCGCTGCGCAAGGCGGCCATCAGCGGCAACATCAACGCCCTGCCGCACCACGTCCCCACCGGCCGCAGCGTCCGGGTCTTCATCTGTTCCAACCCCGACGGTAAGTCAGTGTGCCCCCCCCCCCCCCACCACGCCCCCCCCATCTCCCATCTCCCCATCACACATACTCTTCTTCAAGCCTGCAGACCCTCACATTCCACAACACACAGTTTATCTGTTGTGACTCATTTTGGAAATATGGAGAAATGGGGCTTTTTAGGACATGTTTAATTCTTTTGCAGTATAAATTAATATTGTTAAGCAGCGGTTTAGTAGCACAGATCATAAAGTCTTACTTGTTTTGACCGATTTTGAGAAATCATCCCAAAGCAAGTTGCAGCTATCACCTATTAGGGCTAGAAAAAATAATAATAATAACTCAAGCACAGTAAAGTAGAAGGTCAATGCATCAGGATGTGAAACCTTTTCCAAGCATGTGATCTTGTGAGCCAGTATTGATTCAGGCCCATTTTATGATGGAAAAACCAGGGTTCTCAGATTAATGTGTAGTCTATTTACTACGGGCATTGAGCTGCGACATACGATCCACTTAACCTTATAGAACAACCGGAAAATATCTCAAATTAGGTTACACTTAGCCATGTGACAACCTGGCGAAAAAAAAAATTACAATAATAAATTGGCGCATGATTTATTCCAATATCCCGACGAAACAACGGATTGCTCTCGACATAGAGTGCACGGTGTGAGCAGAGTGCAAGACAGTTGGGTCGTGAGGGAGACACCCAGTTGCAGCTCTGTATTTGAATATGCCCTCTGGGCAAGGGGGTAAAAATAGGCTCAGTAAAACTGGAGTAAACAAGGCAAGGGAAGTAGAGTAGGCTATGAGAGGGGAAGGGAGAGAGAAGGAGGGCATGCCAGAATTAAAAAGGGAGGTCGCTTTTTGTCGGTAGATCACCGTCATTTGCTTGCCCTCCCCGAGCAAATACCCGGGAAGCCCAAAAGACTGAATTGACCCCCAGATCGTTGCGCTGTTACGGCGAGAAGTCTGGCACTGTTTATCCACCTGTAGCTGACTCAGTCGCTCAGACCATCCCCGCCGCAGCACAAATTTAACGCTCCACTCTCCACGTGGATGGAAAAAGGATGAGAGGGGCTATTCCAAGTAGCTCTTTTCACACCGTCGGCACAAACGGAAAGACACACACCTCAGCCAGAGCTGTGAAAAGAGCTAATTTGGACGTGCTGTTTCCAGTGCTGGTACCCAGTGCCATATTTTTGCTTCAGCAATGGCGCAGAACCACCGCTGATCCCCCCCTTGCTTTGGTCACATTCGCATTTAAGGTATTCTTTGCATTTGTTTCTATTTATTTTAGCTATGAGGTGATTTTGCTCCATTGCAGTATTCCAGTTTTAGCTGTTATTGGTTACTGAACACATTTAAATGGTTGGCAGAAGCTTTCCGAATATTTTTGTGGGCGCTGCAAAGCCTACCTTCCGCGTCGACGTGCTCATGAAGAAATGCCGTTACTCCCCAACTGTGACCCAGGTCTGCCCTCAGTCCTGCTGCAAAAACCACCTTTCTCCATGTTCACTAGAGGGGGCTGTCCATGCACTTATTTAATAGCATTCACCTTACTGTACATGTATAATGTGGTCAATACAGACCAGCGACCAGTCACATGGCCTCAATGGATACAGCTCCCATTCTGATGGTACCCAGTAACAACAAGAGAGCCCCTCTCTGCTTTCAGAGTCCAACTCTCACTCCCAACTCGTCAAACCCCGACGCTGTGGCGTGACTTTCTAACAACCCCTCTAGCGGCAGGTTTGGAAGTGCAGGGAAGGGTCAGTTTCATTTAACATATTTTTTTATTTTCAAATAAACTTCCGTCTTCTCAGGAAGTTAGGCTTAGGCAAACAAAACAAACAAAACACTCAACATTGGTTGATGTGAACTCGACTGACCAACAACTCAGGTCGCGGAACACGAACAGCGGCCTCCTGGATGAAAGTCCTGTGTTTGTTCGACACGTTCTCTGCGCCGGTCAACAAGCGATGCTGCTACTGTGTGTCTGCGAGTGTTGGCTGTCAAAATGTGGCCAAACATGAAATGCAACAACCTGCCGTTTTGAGCTGAACTTTAGTCGGACACCTTGTTTCTATTTATTCTCTGCCATCGTTATGGTTATTATTGAATCTGTCGCTGCAGATCGTGAGCCGGAGGCCGCGGAGCTCTGCAAAGGCAGGGTGGCTAGGCCCGGTGTGTGTGTGTGTGTGTGTGTGTGTGTGTGTGTGTGTGTGTCCAGCTGTGTTGCTCTCAGAGCACACAAGTGAATATTGAAAAAGTTTCAATTCGGCTGCGCCATCGGATACGCTCTTCTGACCGGCCCTTTACGGGGGACCTCAATTTGAACAATAATTTAGAAAAAGCACATTGTCTTCCTCAGAAGGAAGTTGACAGAAGAGTGTAGTTTGAGTTATCAGCACCGCATGCAGATGCCGTACATTAGGAGGCTCACTCCACAAAGCCGTGACATGGAGTACATAAGTATTCCAGAGAGTTTGCCAAAATGTAAGCTAAACAACTCATTTGAGTGGATTTACATCCTCCTTCCATAATGTTAATGAAACACTCAAGTTTTTGGCTCAGGTGGGTGAATCTGTGCGCGTGTGCGCGCGCGCGTGTGTGTGTGTGTGTGCGTGTGTGTGTCTCCACAGTCGATCAATTAAAAACCCCGATATCTGCTCTTGCCAGTAGCCAGACGGCAGCAACAAACCAGAGAAAAAGCTTAACATGATTTATTTTTGTGTTTGTGTATACCGCTCAGTGCATTATGCAGCCTGTCTCCTCTGTCAATAGTGTGTGTGTGTGTGTGTGTGTGTTTGTGTGTTCAGTCGTAGAGATCCATATAAGCATATCTGGACTCCATTACCTTACTGTAGTCACCTCGGGGGCTCTGGCAACGGTTGTGTGCAATAGGCAGCCACTTGTATGCAAGCTATCACTTAAGCTGTTTAAAGTTGATAAAAGCACGAGGCCTTAGGGATGCGATGCATAAAATCCATCCGCCCGTCCAACGCGCCATCATCAAGGCTAAAGCGTGTCACCACGGATACCGCTAATTACATCACAATTCAGCCCACAATTATTCCCACTCTTTTAATTTACTCTATTTATCTTTTTCAGTTTGTGTTTTAGGTTTATAGCTCACATTTCCATAATTCAATGGTCTTTTTTTACTTTAAGAATCTCTCTCTCTCTCTCTCTCTCTCTCTCGCTCTCTCTCTCTCTCTCTCCGTAATCATCCACTTTTTTGAATTGAGTCCGGTCAAAGAGAACAATGGAGAGAGTGGGAGGGGTGGAGGGGCGGAAAGGCGGACAGAGGGAGAGAGGACGGGTGGAAAATACTGTGTCAAGGGTGGCTTTTGTTTAATAAATTGCTTTTCAGGGGCCGGTGAGTTAAAGATTTTTTTTTCGGGTGAGCCCGGCCCCGCTCTTCGGCATGTGAAGTTTATGACGTGTTTGTTAGCTTATTTCGTCTCCCCTTGTGTCGTCCTGGCCTCCTGGCCTCCTGGCCTCCCTCTCTCCTCCTGAAGGGAGAGAGAAATTTCACTCTGACTCGTTTGGCAGCAGCTTTTCGGTGACCTCTCTCAGAGTGCTGGGGAACAATTCTGCACCCCCAGGACATCGTTTTGACAATTTCAGCACTTGCCCTCGCACACTCGTCCAACTCCCTGGGTGTTTGGACCATTTCATGGAACATACTGTAAAAAATATCTCATCAGGGAATGATTGCAATGGTAGCGAGTAGCCCGCTGGATACACCTGAATAAAATGACACCGTGCTTATCCACTTATAACCAACATAATTAACCTCGAGGAAGCTGGTGTGGTCTGCAAGTGGTTTATAACTAATGGGGGATTTTATTTTATGTGCACATCAAGGGCTCTACTGGGGAGAGTTTGGAGGCTTAATGCTGATCATTGAGATTGAAAATGAACAAAACCTTACCAGTAACTTCTAATAAATGTTTCGTTCAACGTCTTCCTGGAAGATATATTCATTTTTGTAACCTCTCACTATTTTTAGGTACTTTTAAAGTCTTGCCAAACACAGTTTTCTTTCGTTTTTTGCGCATTAAAATGTTGCTACATCGAAGGTGTCATCCGTATAGATCACTATATGTTTTACTTCTAACTGTGCATATTCATGGTCTTCCAAACTCTAATTCCCAGATTCCATTGTCAGATTTCTTTTATGTAAAAAGAAAGAATATGTTGATGAATTTCCCAAAACTGAGAAGTAACAACTTCACTTCAAAAACACAATGAATATTTAACACATCTCTCACACTTTAATTCTCCTTGGAATATAGCACTAATTCTCCTCGCTTCACGAGATCCCACCATATCAAGGACACTGACAGAAATAACTTAGTGCATGCAAAGATTTATCATCCTAAAAACGACAGTTTTCAAGATTAAAAATACTGAGGATTGGAAAATAAAATGTGATGATCTGTCTACGAGGTTCCTAGTGAGGAAGTATAGTATAAATGTGATAAACACTATATCAAAGCTCCTTATGTTACTCTGATTTGTTTAAGATTGTTGAAAATATGGGTAGGGACAATTCACTAGTGCCCTGACATTGGTAAGGGCATGTCAGTCCTAACGTCTATACCAAATCTATGTCTTTAGCCCTGATCCAAGTGGTGACGGGAAACTAGAGATGCAGCAGATTTATAATGTATATGTATAAGCGTGGAATCACACCTTGGCATCATCATTAGCCAACTACAAGAACAGAACAGGCACGATATTGGATTTTTGCCGATATCCAATACGCTGATATCGCCGATGCCGATATACACGCATATTTATTTGCAGTAAACTGCAGAGACTCTCCTGTAGAGGAATTAACATTCTGGTATTGTTATGCCACTGTTCTCCTGATAGGCCCACAGGCAGATGCAGACATGAAACGCAATGTTTTCACAATGTACAGATGCACTGTGCAAAATAAGAAAACTACTTCCAACTCGTGTAAAACATGCCATATTCATTTTTATGTAACGCATCCTGAGCACAACAGAAATGTGTACAGCAGCAAAGTCCCCCATGTACACTCACTGGCAATAAATCGAAAATGTCAACAAAAATAAAAAATAATACTGAGTGAAGTTTAGAGAGAATGAAGAAGACATCAGTCAATATCAGTCCTTCATCCCGTCCTCTGTCCTCCCCCTTCCGCTGATGTGATTCACTGCCTGGAGGTACCACCGGTAGAGGGAGGAGGGGCTGCTTTGTCTCAGCCAGCAGCTACGTCTACAAGAATTTGTGGCAAACTAAGCTGAACAGTTAAATGGATGGTTAACGGACTTGAACTTGTACAGCGCCTTTCTAGTCCTCCGACCACTCGAAGCGCTTTAACACTCCGTGTCATCCGTCGTCCGTTCCCACAGTTCTCTACGAGCCGAGTCAGCGCGCTGTGCTTGTTATCATAGCGATTGCTACCGTGCAAAGGTGCCGCTTCCCCAGGAGGACTAAGAGTCTGGACTGGAGGGAGCCGGGGGAATCGAACCGCCGATCCTTTGATTGAAGGACGACCCGCTCCACCTCTGAGTGTGCTGTGCTTGTGTAACACATAGCGGAGCGCACTGAAATATCTGTGTCGTGTTTACAACATGCTTCTGCTTGTTGAAGAGGTGTATTGATAAAGTATTGGCTTTAACCTAGAACGTAGTTGTCGTGAACTCAAGTGATCTTCACTTCCCCTGGTTCACTTGGGTGTCTCCACCACGGCGTCTCTGCTCTGCTGTTTGCCGACTTCTCTGTGTGCTCGTATGTCGAGCAGCTCAGCCCCGACACAGAGAACAGAGGAGATGCTGCAGCGAGATAATAAATTACACAATATTCTTTTTAAAAGTACTGATTAAAGAACTGCTAACGTTGTAGCTTATCAATAGCCTACTACGTTCTTTATAATTTAGCCCTGGGATGTATAATACCGGGTCTCGGTTCCCGTCCTTACACAGAAGCCATATAAGAGGAAATATTAATTTCTTGCCGATATGCCCTTATCTGTCGATAACGACGACGTGCTGATAACGTTGCGCGTCCCGAGAATAAATTTGACATAAAATCTAACATGTTTGATATAATCATGGCTGATTGGACCATCTGACTTGTCTGAGATTAGGTCAGGAGGCAAGAGATCTGAATCTTAAATCTACAAGATAACGCGAGGTGTCCATGGTTACAGACTCTCCACGATCTTGACAATCAGTCATCATGGCGGGCTATAATTGGGCTGTAAAACGGGCCGTGTGTTCCCGGCATGAAGACTGTTCCCAAGGCAACAGCTGCTAGCACAGATGTTACACCAATGAACTTGTTATAGTACATCTTTGTGTTGGGTAGAGTAACAACAATAACCACTCTATGGTTATTTAATTATACACAATTTAGGTTACTGGCAGAGAAACAGGGAATTCCCCATCACTGTTACATCCAGTCATCACCATGATTTACTGTAAAGTGTTTTCTTTCCCCTCTCGATGCTTAACATCAAGTGTGGATGGTGGCACAAAAACCTCCAGTGGATTCCCTTCACCATGATTCAGTGGTATTCTGATCCAACACGAGGGTCTCCCTGTGCTCAGGAAATGCAGCAACATCTGGCCTTTATGGATGGCCGATTTACACAGCAACAATTTGCCTTTAGCATCTTCCAGGTCATTCGGTATCGATTTGCTCACTGACTGAGCGTTTGCATAATTGCGGCTCAGCCTCAGTTCTGCACATGAGAGAGTTTGTGTGCCACACCGAACAACACGAACTTGAAGTTTTTGAGCAACAGCGCTGCATAAGCTGAAATATGCAGTGATGAGATGCTGCGTTCGGCAAGACAAGTGAGAGAGAGAATGACACGCTGCAGGTTAGGGGCTGAATTTGAACTGAGGCGTGCAACAAAAGATACAAATCGATCTGTTTTTACATAACTTAAATAATTGTTCAGTCTATAAAATGCAAGTAAATGTGTTGTAAAACCATTATGTGTGCATGTGTGTAGATTTGACCAGCAAAATAATTGGACATATGAGACTGATTGGCCGGTCACCGAACACGGTCGATCAGCTGACAGCCAGCCGGTTTCAACGGGGGGCCGATCTGAACTAATTACACCTCTGATGCATGAAAATATACTCTAGATCAACAAATTATGATTACAAATATCTTGCAAAAGGCTGTTGCAGATATCAGTAATGAATATCCAGTCTAGCTAACAGGCTAAATGTTAAAACGGTTTATCCAACAGATTATCCAACAGGGACACCGTTTCTGGAGGCAGAAAAATTTCAGTTGCATATCTCTGAATCTGATTAACCAGCCCTTTAGGCACCTCAGACACACACACACACACACACACACACACACACACACACACACACACACTGTAGCGTTCATGTCAATGTGGATGACCACCGTGTTACAGCTTCGGTCCATTTGCTGAGACACTCGTCTTGTTGACTTCTCCCTCTCTTTTAATCAGAGATCTCTAAGCCGCCGTGCATACCGAGTGTATCTGGAGTGTTGTATCTTGAGGAGAGCAGAGTGATTGCTTTGTCAGAGCCTTGTTGATGAGATGATGACCGCTATCTAGAGGAATGAAGGACCAGCTGAAGCAATGCCAGCATTTGTTTTAGCTTTTTGGCTTTGTTATCAATAGCTGCTGTAGTAATGAGTACTGCTGAGATGTTACATTGTTGGGGGATTTCATCTTTCATCATGCAAAAAATGCCAAACAATCTCTGGTTGCAGTTTTTCAAATGTGAGGATTTGAGGATTCATTGCACTGATAATTGGATATATTTGGGTTTGGACTGTAGGCTGGGCAAAGCAAGCATTGTGAAGATGTAATTCTAATGGGCATGTTTCACTTGAATCACCTTTTAAAGACTAAACCACGATTGAAAAATGAAAAGGATTGATAGCAGCAGCCCTTGTATTGAGCATAAAGGAAAAGAAGGAAGCAACATAAAGAACCAACATTTCACTTTATTTCTCTCTTAAATCGACAGCCTATGTGTTCTCTGAAGGAGGAGGGAGGAGGAGAGAAAAGGAAGTGTGAAAGACAAAACAAAGAGCTGACAGGACAAATCTGAAAGGAGAGATAGATTGGTCGGCACTATTGAAATAAACAGATTGGAAAATTGGAGGGAGGGACACACACAGCGAGAAAGAGGGCGAATGCAACATCCAGTCTTTGTTGCTTTGCATGTGGGTGTGTACACAACAGACACACACACACACACACACACACATACGTCAGGCTGCCATAACTCATCATCATCCCACAAAAAAAAGAGAGGGAGAGAGAGAGGGAGGGAGGGAGAGAGACAGGGAGAGGCGTCTTGCCGTTATCAGCACAACACAAACAACAACACAGTTTAGTCTGTCAGGTCGAGACACGGAACAGCGACATGCAGATGTGCGTTGCACTACCTTACTGCACTTCGTGAGCAGGTTTAATCAAAATAACACAAACTACGATGTCGCCTACATCGCTGTTGGATGCAACGAGTTTACTGTAATGCATCTGATGGAATTAGATGAGCGCTCCACTGATGCCATTTATTCCATTTGCATACTATTACAGCCGCTGAGTTGTGATTTGACATTTCGCTCGGGTGGCTGTGGGCGGATATGTGTACGGTCAGGGCCTAAAGCCTTGCTAAAGATAGACGGGAGGAAGATTCGTCAGACTAAATTTGTGGGCTCTTCTGCTCACGCTGCGTATGACACGGTTAGCGGCGGAGGGGAGCGTTTGCGCGGCGTCCACCATGTGTGTTCCTCGTTGCATGCATTTTGCGTGTGCGTGTGCGAGGCAGCTTCTCTCTCTCTCTCTCTCTCTCTCTCTCTCTCTCTCTCTCTCTCTCTCTCTCTCTCGGGCATGTTCTGTTTTTAACTATCCGTCCACACCCTTCAGAAAAAGAGAGGGAGGAAGAGACTGGGCCTGTCCAAATACATTACAGTAACCATTTGGAAGACAGTGAAAAAGAGACGACAGGAGGAAAGAAAGTGGGACACAACAAGAAGCCGTGGGCACTCACTCTGCGACTGTCCAATATGATCACTGCCTTTGTAATGCTGCATAATCCCACATTCTTCAACAGTGTGTGTCGGGACTGCTGCTGTCTGCAGCTCTTCTAGGTAATCGTATTTTTAATGGGTGTAAAAAAGGGGTTTGCACGTTGAAAAATGATCTACATAAACGCTGACATGCTGCTGACGTTACTATTGTTATATTGGAGGTGAGTAGTTGATAAATCCATTTGTTGATCGAGCAGAAATTTGAAAAACAAATGACTCTCTTTATTCACCTGTTGTCCCAGCTGTCCAGTTAAGATACCTGTTGAATGAATGTGTGAAAATGCCGATCTGGAGTATTTCTTTCTGCTTTCAACCCCTCGACAAAGACCTACAAAGATCAGATCTGGTATGAGGATATTTTAGCAATCTTTCTAAATATAAGTATTTGCTAACTTTCAGAGAACTACATGAGAATATCAGTAGTAGTAGGTGTATTTTTAAACTCTTTTCTATAATATTCAGAGCAGAAATATAGCAGTACGTGAAGATACAGTGGAGTAATGTCTACTTGAGAAGAGAATGGCATCACTCTCCCCCATGTGTTTTAATCCAAGCTTCCCTATGCTTTGTTTACATGGTCGAGCCAGCCTTTTAGTGGTGTAACAGACCACTGTCGATCCATGATACGGAAGTTTTACTGACGATTGTTATCGGCCAATATTCAGTAAAATGTATGCTTTTCTAGTCGTCGATCTCCGATAATGTTACATTTGTAACCAACCAATCCGTGTTGAAATTGACAGGAGGAGAACGTTCAGTTACATTATGATGCGTTCAGGCTCTGTCCAGGGAAAATGAGTATTGGGCGAAGGTAAATTATAGCGTTATCAAAATGTGTTCAAATGTAATCTCGTACAATTTCGTTTCGGTGAATAAAGTTGTTTGAAGGAGATATTTTCACAGCAACATAAAACAGATGTTAGAGATGAATTATGACTTCCTAACACTAGCTCTAAGCAGCTTATAATACACCATTAAAACTACTAATTAAAAGATTTGTTTTAATAAATCTAAATACAATCTTGTATTTCCTTATCATCTGAATTGCGTGTAGACCAGCTGCTATAACCAAACAACAAAAGGATCTGTATCTGCCATTGTATTTGTGCTGATCCGACCTGTGATTCGATCTGTGACTCTGATCCGTGATACGATCCGAACCACGAGTTTTATGGTCCATTGCACCACTACCAGCCGCGCATGTCTTTTATCTATATCTATATATATATTTATCTATATATGTCTTTTCAGTGCATGTGAGTGCTCTGCACTGCGCTCGTGGAAGCACTGTTGCCATTGTTCGCACTGTTTGTGCTGTTAGCACCGTTAGCTGCCATGTTGAGAGCCGTGTGGAGACAATAGATATGAATCTGAATTTTGAATTCAGCACCTTTAAGAGAGAGTCCGACAAGCTCTGCTTCTCGTCTCTATGTTATGTTTGTTTTTTGGTACGTGTTCGTTAAACATGTCCTGTTTCTTTTGTCTCCAGACACAGAGGCGGAGAGGAACGCACTGAAGGAGCACGTCTACCCCAAACTACGAGACTTCTGCAGGGAGAACTATGGAATTGAATTCCAGGTAACTGACTCCATTCCCCTTTTTCCACCGAGACTCTTCCTTCGATTTATTTTCTCTTTTTCTCTCGTTTTCCAATACTGACTGTTAAGTGCCTCCAAATCTACTCCATGGCTTACACAGTGCCTGGAGGGCCCCCAAAGCAGCATGCAGAGATCTCTGTCCCTTTAAGCGGACAGAAGGCCGGCAAAGATAAGGCTTCCATCAGTTGAAGGCTGGCACAAATCTAGCGGTGGATAAGGCAGCATGATGCGAGGGCCTTCCCTTTGTTGTTGTCAGAGAATTGCAGCATTCCCTCCCTGTGGTGTCCACTGATCACGATAATTTGCATTGCAAATCAGCATCACTGTACACGGAAAGATTGCTATCAGAGTTTTGTTTGTTTAACAAATGCAAGGGAGCCCTCGAGTCAGGGAGAGATTTCTGCTATAGATTGTTCCTCGAAGGATTTGAAGAGATTTCTGTGCGATGAGGGGACTTCAGTGACCCTCTGAATTGTTTTGCAAAGCTGTAGTCAGCAGGGTGTCCGCGGCTAATTCTCATTTCATGCCAAGAATGTTTGGATCGTAAACAGCTCAGAGCACAAACCGAATCAAAAAGGTGTTGTAACAAGACTTAATACAATAGTGTTCAGAACACCTCACACTTATGCACAGGGCTTGTCTCAAGGCCTTAACAGAGTTCGGGGTTCAGTTTTTCACAAAGCAGTGGAAGAGTGTCTTTGCTGGGGCAAAAACACAAACGACACATACGGTAAAACACACAAACCGTACCGGCTGTGCAGGAAATAGCGATGTGCAAATATGTGCATGTGTTTGAACACTAGGTCCTAATGGCAGTCAGACTGAATCAGTTTTTGAATATATTAATCTGTAGACCGAGGGTTCTTATAATGGTGGGCTGATTGGAGGACTTGAGATGAGATGAGAAGGAGTAGTGAAGGGTCCTGTGTGATGAGAGTTGTTTTACGTCTAAAGGTTAAATAAAGTAATGCATAAATATTCTCTTGCTTGCTGCGCACAAGTTGAATGTTCACTGTATTATTCCGTTCTTTACTTGAGTTGGATGCACTAGCAGTAGCAATATGACTACGACAGGAATTGCTTTGTCATGTTACACATTCAAATTGTTTATGTGTAATTATCTTTTGTAAAGCTTGTCCATGCTAGTGAGAGTCTCAATCAGACTGCATGACAGTTTGAGTCGCATTTAAAAGCTCTTTTTTTATTCTTAAATGGCTTGGCGAGGAGACAAGCCAGTCAGTGAATGGGAGGAGTCATTTGCTATTCAACAAATAGCTACAGCTGTATGAAGTCAAAGGGTCAAAGGGTCAAAGACGCCGTAACCAGACAGGAAGCCAACGCCGAATCTCTCAAAAGTCTGCGTGTGACGGAGAAGTGCCAGATACTGCAAGAGTAGCCAGGCGGAGACGTTTTTGGCTCCGGTATCTGTGGCCACGTGTCTGTCTGGTGATTCAGCTCGCTGTGACGAAGCATGAGCTGAAATGATTATGCAGAGGGCCTGGGAGTTTATACTATGACTCACTTACTCTCCCTGCTCCTCCTCCTCCTCCTCTTCCGCGATCCGAACCGCCCACTCCTCATCCCCACCCACGCAAAGTGAGAGTTGGCACCTTGGCTGAAACCACAGATTACTTGGGCTTGGGAATGATTTATAGAAGTACGTGTGAGTTAACGTTTTTGTTTCGAGTCATGTTGACGCGCGAAGTCCCACACGACGTCTACGTACGTTGCGTTGTCGCCCGAGTAGATCATTTTGCCTGTCGCATTCATCTTTTGCTTCGATTTGTAATTTATGTGCGATTCCCGCCTCCCCTCTCACACACATACACACACTCTCTTCGTCTCTCACACACATCCGCTGGCACACACTGACACACATATGCCAGGCTGATAAAAACCCAATTCTCCTCGGTCCCTCATCACTTGGCTCAGTTTCCATCCAGAACGCTCCCTTAAGAGGATGGAGCGGGATCGCAGGAGATGGAGTGAGGGATGAAGGGGGGGAAGAGGCCGCGGAAATCCAGCCCAGGGGCAGAGGGCTGCGTCCTCATTCAGTCAGCGCACAGCAGCTGGGATCAGGCGAGATCCCGTTTTACCATTTGTGTATGCTAACTTTTTTTTTTTATAACACGTTAAGCAAAGCAGACACTCAGGATCAGACAAGGTTTCAGCACGTCTGTAACCACACCAGAACACTGCTGGTGTGGGGCGACGCTCGCTCTAATGCGGCTCCATTCAGGGGAAACTCTCCGACCTCATAGTGTTATCATTGAGACGTCGATCGGTGGATTTTACCTGAGCTCAGTTGGTCATCGCCGCTTTAGTCGGTCTCAAAACATTAGTCTGAAATTGGACCCAGCTAAGAGGTCCAGATTATATTTAATTGAATGAGGTATGTTGTATAGACAGTTATCTGGGGTCTAACACCTGAATGGAGACGATTGTGAGACGTATGCTGCATTATAATCATTTTAAGAGAAAATTGTGTTTTTTGAAGCGAGGCAGAGTGTGTGATCGTGAAATGAATTACTGCTCTGTCGACCATGGCTGCTTGCTAATTGGACTTTTCTTTTTTGGACCATATTTTGCATTGGATCTAATTATTCTCAGGTTTTCTTTAGATTGGTTTGGGTCTCTGGCTTTGAATATTAATTGATTTGTTTATAACCAGGTTGGGGTTGATTTTTCACTGTGTGTATGTATGATAAATACATTATTGTTGTTGTTATTTAGTGGCTTGGATGGCTCCTGAGCAACATGGAATATGCATTTTGTCTTTCATATGTGGTCTGCTGCCACCTGTACGACTTGTGTCTCTTTCGTTGTTCGTTTTGTTGTGCACTGGAAACCAAATTAGTGTCAAATTTTTCGGATTGATAAAGTTATTCATCCATCCCCTTGTTTTTTTGCAGCACGCTCACATAACTTTGAAGAGAGTTTGGTTCTCAACGCAGCATGTTGTTTCCTTTCCAGATCTATTGGTGGAGTACCTGATATCGGCACAGCACATTAAGATGGTTTTGGTGACGTGCAGCTAAAAATACATACAAGTAAAAATTAAAACTTGGATTATATTATTATCATTATTATTATTAAAACTTTACAACCGAACACTGTCAGTCCAACAACCGTTGATTGCAGACATATCGGCAGATGTGTTCTGACTTCCACAAGCTCTCTTTGCTTTATTACTCTATTATTACAAAACATACAACCGTACACCTTCTGAATTCAAGTTTCTTTTGCATTCCGCCTCGACAGAAACAAAATAAAACTCCGTCTGGTTAGTCTTTTCCACTGTTCCAGCAATCACCAACTCTGGTTCGATCCACTACAGTTATGGCAGCTGCTTTTCTTCCATCGACGACCCGGTTTAGAGACTCAGTTCCCAGTCCAGTTATTATTGCTGTGCACATGCTTGACTGTCACTTTCTCATCTAGTTTTTAAAATCCCAGTTCCCATTATCTTAAACCATCTTCCACTTCTTCATCAATCATCTTGTTACAACACAATCACCTCCGCCCACATGGAGGAGTTAAAATTAATCTCGGGGTTACTGGAAGCAGCGCCGTAAATAATGTGGTCAGACCATGGTTGCCAAACTCTCTGTCCGTCACACACAGTCAGACAGTGCAATTATAATAAAAGTTTCCCAGTCACGGCTGTGAGATTCTGTTCAACGGCTGTCACTCCGACGTCTTTTACAACTCGCAGCACAAGCAGCAAGATGGGAGGCGAAATGAGGGATGAGATGACATTTCACGACCATTTTTAAAAAAAAGCCTATTCATGCAGCCCATAATGCTTGAACTCTTAAAAAGCGGGAATACGTCTGTCAATTTAGCTTTGTCAAAAAAAGACACAATGCTCTTCGAATATGTCACCCACGTAAAAATGTAATAGCTAATACTATATATATATACTGAAAATATAAATTAAATGTATTTTTCTGTGAATATGCTTTTTATCTTATAGCTTTTTTTGATTAAAGTCATACTTTTTAGTAAAAGCACAAATTCACCATCTGAAGAAAATGGTACAAAAGGTGTTGAAGAGGAGGAAATCTCAAGTCTATATATTTTTATCATGTCTTCAGATAGATATTTCTAAGATGAAAAACTTTCAAAATTATTTTAAAGCATGACGTATTCAATACCCTTCCATTGGTTTACCTGCTGCCATTTTGCTGAATTTGTCTCTCATTCTTCTCTCAGTCTGCTCCTTTCACTCCTTGGCAGCCGGCCATCATCTCCATTCACTCTCCACCTCCGAGACTGTTGTTTTCTCCATTCAGTCTACAGAAACACATCAACATGCCAACTGCCTCCACAGCAAAGATAATCAAAAATCAAATATGAAATGCCTCTACGGTTTCAGTTACACTGTACTTGTAAAACCCATGGGAGAGCTACTCATTCGTATTACTGTCACCATGATGATTATATTTTCACCCCTGTCAGTTTATCCGTTGTCAGCAGGATCTCTCAGAAGATAAGAGCATATTTATGTGACATTTGATGGACAGATAGGCCTGGGAAAAATGTGTTTCTATCCAAAACATGGAGACTTCTTGTAGTTAAACAGATTTAATAACGTTGTTAGTATATTGAGAGATGAGTAATTGTGAAGTAGTTGCCATTTATTTCAAGTGGCTTCTAGTAACACCTACACTTTTTCGCCCACACTTCTGGCCCTCGAGACGTCTTCGCTCAGTTCAGCCTTCCTTTACCCGGTGGCCACATTGACTGGTCTGCAGTGAACTCATCGGCTGAAAAAATTGTATATTATATTATTTACTCACGATTAATAAAAACGAATGGACAGAGAGGAACTGGTTCCCCAGTATAGTATATTAGTATATGCTGTCAGGAGTGTGCAAGGTGTGTATAGTTCAGCTGCAAAGAAAGCCTGTAAACCCCAGGATATTCAGTTTCTTCAGTGATTTAAAAATATCTGTCGTCAATTAACAGTTTTTTGGTGACTGAAGAATTTTCCACAATGGTTGAGCTATAGGGCAGCTGTGGGATGAGAATAAGTAATAGAAGCTGTGTTGACACTTTAACTCTACTCGTAATACACACTGGCTCCCATGAATTTTGAGAAAAGTCTGGCGGGTATCCTGACAGCACAATCAAAGTATAAAAATCGATTGATCAATATGAGCTGCAGAGAAAATGGGAACAATCGAATTTTAAGTCTTTTCTTGAACATTATTATACGTGAGGGCTGTTCTCCGAGTCTTCTTGAAGAGGAGTATGCTTTACGAATGTTTTCAATTTGCAACCAAAAAGAAGCTGATTTATACACCTGCATTGGTCAACAGTGGTGTGATTAGTTTTTCCTTGCCGGTGTAGTTATTGGTTTGTGGAGCTTCCAGGTCGTGTCTGCTCCCATTTAACTCTCAAGCACCTCCATCTGGCGTGGAGATCTCAACTAGCATTAAGGGTAACACCACCTAAATCTGGAGCTGCTCCATAGACTGAATGGGAGGGAGTTTGTGGACCCACAGAATGTTGGTTTTCTTTTGTATACCCAAATGAGCTTTATTCAATTGTAGTGTTCTCAGTCCTGAAACAGAAAAGGCATCCATATGGACCTTTTCGGTGCCAATGTCATGATTACATCACGGTGTTAGCTGGAGGCAAAACACAGGGAAGACTGGAGGCAAACACAAATCACCTCAGATTAGTGGGCTAAAGTTAATTAAACATAGAAAATGTCATCTTGCTGTGTTGTTGGGAGGCCAAAATCGTAGGAGTATGGCTCCAACAGACCTTTTGAGATGACAAACTATGATTTGAGGCTCTAGCGAGCTACAATATTGGCGAAGCGCTTCACAGATGGAGAGAAAACGTTGCTAATAGTTTAGCTTAGCCTTCTGCTAACCGTAGCCAGTGGGGAGCTCCCTGCTCACACAGAAAGCTAAACTATTAGAGAGATGGAGAGCTATACCTTATTAGCTTTTAAAAATGAGCATAGTTCCCTTTTAAGAATGCTGGTTTCTAAAGCTCCTCTAAAAAACACAAAATGTGCTTTCGCTGAAAAGGCCACTGTCAGCTGAAGAGATCTTCTGCCGTGAAAAATGTATCTCCCTGAGTAGTTTTATTAAAAAGGTCTGCCCCCTCCTCTGCCGGTGCCTCATTATAGCCACCTCAAGTCACGTGATCTTATTACTGTAGGCTACCTCATGTCTTTGACCGGCTCTTAACCTTAACTCGCTGTGGTTGAGCTGCAATGCCTGAAACACTGCACTATAATTACCCCAGTTTGTCAGAGCTTGACAGATTTTCTCGAGAGCATGCATGTGAAATTTCCTCTCAGCACTCATCATTGGCAACCTCAATCAACTCTATTAGGTTCATGAAGTGAAAATTGACCTCTTATCAAAAGCAGGCAGACTATTGAAATAAGCAAAGTAAAACATAGCATTAGGAGATCTAACGTTAAAGTCTCAGATCCCCACTTAACCTCCCTTCCTGTGATCTGTCTGTGCCTGTTTTTATTTTCAAACTCAGTTTTTATACCACTGCAGACATTTTTATATTTGGCCATGGATTTGCTGCTAAACCCCGCACTTTCCTTGAGCATTATAAAGCTGTATTCATCAAACATTCTTAGAGATTTACTACATGTTCTTGATCAAAATGCCTCTAGTAGAAAGCTTAAGATATATTTATGTTGGCACCGCATCTATTTTTACTGTTTTCTTTTTTTTTTTGCCTGAGTCTCTCTGTTGGTGGGTTTTTTTCCGCCTTTTTTCCCGCCTGAATTCATGCCCTTTGTTCCTCGGCATCTTGGGCATAATCCCAAAGTCTAATAGTCTAACATTCAATAAATAATAAAGGTTTCTCCTGCACTTGACCCGCCACGGGCAAATGCCTTCCAAGGGCATTAGAAAGCTTCTTAGTAGAAGCTGCTTCGGCTCTTACGTAAGCAACGCCGCCCCCACTACCATATAGTTTAGTGGAAGAGGGAGAGAAAGAGTGGGGGAGAGGGAACATAATCAGAGAGAGGAGCAGCAAAGACAAAGGAGAAGTTGGCATGCAAGAGAAAGAGAGGAGGAGGGTGAAAAGACACATGGAAACTGTGAAGCGGTTCCAGCCAAAGCCAGTCCCACAGGAGTCCTCGTCTAACTGTGCTTCATTTGAAACCCCGTCTATAAATCCCCCATCCAAATATTTAACTTAATTCATGTGTCCTTGCCCATTTAGGATATATAGAATCCTCGACTGTTTCTCCCCTTCTCTCCTTCATCCATACATCCATACTCCAGTGAGGCGCAGCGGGTGTTGGGTCAAATTGAATCAGTGTATCCTCCCTACTTGCATGCACACAGGTAATAGATGTTTTCATTCAGCTTTTAATTACCATGCATCCTCCCAATCACCGGCTGAAACCCAGCAGAAACCGATCGTAATCGGGGGGGCGCTCATCTCATTTTATCCCCCCTCCCATCCGCTCATTGTCAACACAGGGGCCGATTGCAGTCTCCCACACATGTGCGTTGGAAGTTGGAAGTAGATTAGTGACACTGATACGCAATGACTGATATGCCAAGCAATGAGTTTTCCACATCAGTGAGGGGTGCTTATCATGTGTGTGTGAGTGGGAGAGTTGTTTTCCAAAGTAAAAGCCTTTGGTGGATAATAGAAAGGAGCTTGTAACTATCAGCCCTGTTCTAAAGTTTTCATCTCATATCCATTTATATCTCTCTTGGTAGGACTGTCAAAACAATTGGTCTGTCTGCAGATAATAAATCTCCAACAACTTTGAAAATCAGTTCATCTTTTTAGTCATTAATTAAGCAAGAAATGCCAAACATTCTCTGGTTCTAGCCTTTTCAAATGTGAGAATGTGTGACTTTTCTCTGTTTTAAATCATCTGAATGATCTGAATACATATTTATGATGGAAATAATTACAAATTGAACGTCTCTTTGGGCATTTGGAACTTACATTGGCTGTACAAACTTATTTTTCTTTTTCTTTCAGGATGTTTAGTAGACTAAACGATCATAGAAAAGGTTGAAATGTATAAGTAATAACAATGGAATATGGTACTCAGGACCCCCTTTCAGGTGTTGCAACCATAGACTGTAAATAAGAAGTGGACGTCGTCATGGTGACGTCACCCATTGGTTTGAGGACTGCCGTTATGAACCCTTGAGTTCGGCAATTTCGCCATTGCCATCTTGGAATACAGCGCCGCCATGTTTTTTTTTTTCATAACCGATGAACGGAAGTTCATATTTCATATTCATATTTGGAATGCAGAGGATTGACCGATACGGCTCTGGTGGTGGTAGCTACCTGTCATTTACAGTAAGAATACTCCGCTTTATGGTTTATTTGACTCTAAATGGGACCATCATTTTCTAAATTAACATCATGCTGTGTTGGAGAAGACTGGAAACTAGCGATTAAGATCATAAACTCATGTTTGCAATGTTTACCGAGGTAATAAATCAAGTGAGAAGTAGAGTCATTTTCTCATAGACTTCCATACACACATATATTTTTGCAACTGGAGGAGTGGCCCCTGCTGGTCAGTAGAGAGAATGCACGTTTTTGCTTGTTGTCTTTAATCACCCTATCGTTGATAAACGTATACATATCTTTGGTTTGAGGCGTTACAGGCAAAAAGGTTGGTTGCTACTGGAATAATTGGTAAAGAAGATTGTGTTAGTTGCAGCCTGAGGCAGCTAGTTGAAAGCTGTCTCCTTCCACGGCAACACAGCTGCTCACAGATGCACAACAACAATCAAGCAGATGAGCTGAGGTGTAGCTCCGGCACTCCTGCTGCTCCACCAATAATGGGAGAGGACAATATTTCCCCGACTGTCAAGTCCCACACACATTTCAGTGCCATCCGGTTATATGGGGCTGCCAGTCACTGCTGTTCTCTGCCACACTGCGGATGTGTCAGTCATTGTGCCAGGCTAAACTCATCTGGGCTAGCTAGTCTGGGGAGCAGCAGAGCATGAAGGAACAGGGCTGCTGAATAACTTTGGCTCCACCTCATCCCCCTGCTACTTTTATACTCCGCTAACACTGCCATCGGGGAGGCGAACGAGCAGAATCAATAAGAAGAAGATGCACATTATTTATTTTGAAGGCTGAAACCAGAGCCTAATGTATCTCTTTTGTAAACCACATGTCAGTCCCACGACTGTCAGCGCCCCAGGAGGCTGCGGCAGCGTGGTGTGTTTCCTCACCTTTCTCTGTGTTTTTACAGTTGGAATCCTCTGAGCTGCCAAACCTTGTGACAAAATGTGTTGACTGACACCCCCCTCTGTGGCGTCATGTGTATGTGTGCCACTCCACCCCTCTGGCCTCAAATGCTCAGAGTGGTGTGTGCGTGTGCGTGTGCGTGTGCGTGTGCGTGTGCGTGTGCGTGTGCGTGTGAGAGTCTGTGAAGAAACAGAAAAGGCATTAGTTCAACTAAGATGTTCGTAAGCCTGCTGATCCCCATTTGAGCTTTTGTTTCATTATGCTATTGTAAAAAGCAAAACTTGGCATCAAGTTTGCCTCAAATTCCCTTAAATACGGCGCTTCTCTGCTGAACTGTTTTTGTTCTTTCTTTTTTTTGAGAGTTGAGGATGGTGGTTGGGTCATTTTAAATGAACTTGTCTATAGTAGAATAAGAAAGCAAAAACAGCAAGACAACCTTTTCTATTCAGAAGTGTAGGAGAAAAATTCAGCAAGAAAAAGTGCCACACTGAATACATTGAATTAGTATTTTTTTTTTGCACGTATTAGAAAGTAAAGTAACTCTTGGCCCATGTTTGTGTGTTGTCAGGTGGTGGACCTGTACTGGGGCGCGGACCCGGAGGAGTGGGACAGTCCAGAACTGCAGCGACTCAGGATGAAACTCCTGGAGGAATGTCTTAAGACCTCCGCGGGACCATGTTTTGTTGTAAGTATTGCAGCAGGTACACACAGGTTTCGGTTTAAAATATAATGGCTTTCATTTAACTGTTGGGCTGTTATCGCGTCGCTGTGTGGCCGGAAAAATCATCTGCTTCGGTCATCCCTCTCTATCGCACCACACGGCTCTGATGTGGCATTAAAGCTGGATTCTTCCCACGCTGTTCGCTTTTGAGATCTAATAGCTGTGTGAAACTAGCTTATAAGAGTGAAATCAAATTTTTCTTGCAGACTTGTCATTTTACGAGTCGTTGCATGGCCGCATTTGAAAAAATGACACTGGAAAGTCAGCAGCTTTTGAAGTCCTTTCTTCTGTCTCTATTCTGTTGACAGTGGATAAAGATATGATGTAGAATCCTGCTTAATCTCTGTTTTTTTTAAACGTGCAGTTTTTTGATAAAAGTTGATTATGCTAACTTCATCACATTTTCATTCATTTTACCTGATGGGTTGGTGATGAAAAAATAAATCTGCAGACAATATTGAAACAACTTCACAAACGACATCATCTTCGCTGGAGTGCAAACGAGAAGAAAGTGTCTTATCTTGGGGCAGGCATATTGGAAATGCTGAAAGTCCATCGCAAAGCTAAAATTACACTTGTATGAATGAGTTATGTGAAGACCTGCGCAAGGGGGAGAGAGAGAGAGAGAGAGAGAGTGGTATGACGCATAATTACGGCTGACATTTGAGTGATCTTTTTCAGATAATTTTAGGCCGCGTAAAAAAAAAAAGGGAAAAAGTCAAGCACAAGGAAAGAAAAGAACGAATATAGGAGGGAAGAGGAGGGAAGAGGGGGGAAAAGGACGGGAGGAGGAATTGATGGTGAATTATTCAAATGGAACAGATCAGTTTCCAGAGGTTGAAATTGAGGTGAGAGATCACAGGGAGACGTAATGCATTATGGGTAGGACAGGAGCCCAGTTCTCCAGGGAACCTAATCTCTTTCCCCAGACTGAGTCTGGTGTTTTCTTTTTTCTCCCACCCTGCATGCACTGCTCTCTTCTTCCACCCTCATTCATAAGTTGCTATCTGTTACTCGCTCACTCAAACAAGCACACAAACACACTTTTCACTGCTAAAAGACACGCTGCTCTTTCCAGGACTTAAAAACATGTTTTGTTCTGTTTGACATGAAACAAAGTGCATTCAGAGTTGATATTCACCATCAAGGCTCCAAACCCATCTCTCCTCGCGGGCAAGAGCTCGTACTAAATGGAGTATTGCAACATTAGCTTTGGAAAGCTTCAGAAAAGGCTAGTGTATGGACATTGAGTTAAGCTTATTTTGTGAAAACTAGTATTTTTCCACTGTATAAACAAACAGCAGGAAACGTCATAACGCAGGCACGTGCCAAACAATGCTCAAAATTCACCACCAGAAGCGAATTCACAATAAATACCACGCAACTCCACACGACAGAGATTGTACCAGAAATTAGCAGCGAGCAAAGCTACAGCCGGATCTGCAGAAAAGCAATAAAAGGAGCCAACTTCTGATCTCACCAAGCACACAAAACCACAGAGCCACACGCTCACGTGTGTTAGCACACGCAGGAAATGTAGGAACTTACTTTGGTGAAGTAAGGCAGTTAGTTGCAGTTCCACGAAGCGACATCAAACATAGGATAATCCCACATTTGGCTTGAAATGGAGTCTCCACTGCGCCCGCAGCAGATATAACAAAAAGCCAACCGTCAGGGAACACCGCGCGGGTAGTTTCCCCCTCCATCTAATCTACTGCACGGCCACGCTTTTTCCTTCCCAGAGCTGCCATAATGTTGCAACAATATTGGATGATTTCTTCCAAATATTGCTTGAGTGCTTTGGAATTGACCCCTGCACTTTGAAAAAAAAAGTTGCTTGCTGATAATGTTGGCAGTCTCGAAGATCTGCCTTGAGTACTTTTTTTTGTCCTTGTGCGCTCGTTGAAATGTGATGTCACGGTCTCCGAAGCTCCTTGAGACATTGTGTGCGGTAACAGGGCTGCACAATGTGAGCTCAATCAGACTAAACTGCAGTGAAATTACCAGATCCGAGCTGAAAAGAAGTGACGCACTCTCTGCTTTTGTGCGGCGGGCTTGGTGTTTACTGTGGTGTTGTACTCGCCGCGCTGATTTCATTCATTCCTGTCGGCCTCGCCGCCCTCCGTCCCCGCTGCAATTTCACCATCTTAACCCCGGCCGACCCCAAGCAATACCACACAACAAACCGAGGGGAAGTAGGCACGCGGGAACTCAGGTACGCACACACACACACACACACACACACACACACACACACACACACACACACACACAGCTCTTTGTTCTGTCTGCCTCTGATCCGAATTTCTGCCTCTCTCCTGCTTTCAAACACACACCCACACAGGCGCATACAAACAGAGCATCTTGACCCGAGGCATTTTCTCTGTCATGAGATTGAGAATCAGTCGGGTTGCGACGCTCGGTGATACAGACTCTTTGCACCCCACACACCCGAGGAGACACACAAACACATGCATACGTGGCGCATGTCCTCCCCATCTGGCTTGTTAAATCTTTAATCGCATGTTCTACTCGTCCGTCTCGGTGGTAAATGAAGGGTTTTATGCAAAGGAGGCCACATTAGCTCCACAGAATGAAGTCCCATTCAGACTTGTCGGAGCCAGCTGCCTTTGGTCCCTGCAGCCCGGCTCCCCCCGCCACCGCCACCGCCACTGCCACGCAGGCCGGCAGGCCCTCGTTTTCAGGACCGGGGAGCTCCGAGCGGCAGCCTCGGGTTCTTTGATCTGGGACTTGGATCCCCGTTTATGACAGTTCTGGGTTGTCTGGGCCGTCTCCGGAGAACCATTGTTTATTTTTACGGGGTGGTAGACCTAGATATATATATGTGTGAGGACAGGGAAAACGTCAGCAGAATTTAGGGTCCTGTTATTCCTGCCAAAAACATACAGTAGATCTCACACCGTACGTGCACTGAGCATTGTTCGGGCGCCGCTCTCGTCTGTGCTCTCCGTTTTCTCATTTAGCTCGCTTTCTTTTCATTTCTCTCATTGTTTTTCTTTCTTGTCCTTTTGTTTTCAAACTCAGTGTGTTGACATGCAGCCGCCCACAGTTTCTACTCATCCACTATCATCAGCACCTTGACTCCCAAATGCGGCTGCCCAAAGTGTCCCCCCCCAGCTAACACACACACACACACACACACAATTTTACAATCAGCCACATGGCAGTAAGAGGAGACTTCAAAGAGCAGCTGATCTGGGCGTCTGCAGCCCACAACAACTGTCACGAGCCCAGTGCTGGGATCAGAGTGGGGGGGAAAAAAAGGGATGAACAGAAGAAAAGAGGCAGAAAACATAACACATGTATCGATTATTGGTGTAAAAAGAACAGAGGAGGTGGGGTGCGTTTCTATTGCAGAAAGACACAGTTAAAGAGAGGGGCGAGAGGAAAGGGGAGGATGGGAGCTTGAAGTCGGAATAACACTACACAGGAGACAGGATTGGCATGCGTAGTGTAGGTGTGTTTCTTGCTGCCACAGAGGATCTGTGCAACAACTAGAAACCTCTTTGTACTCCTTTTGGCACGCACATCTCTCCTCATTCACCTCTACCAATCATTCAGTGCTGTGCTGTGCTCCAGAATCAAAATAAGAGCATCGATGTCTCATCTCACCTCCATATCTCCTTCCTGTATTGTAAATGTCCTTGTAAAGGCAGACTAAACCCTACTTCTCATCCCAACCTGATCACTGAGATTCATTGAGATAAATATCACTATTTCAGATGAAAATGTTGTACGCAGTATGTTGTTAACCTCATTACATGACGTAGAAAAATGGTCCTTGAGGGAAATTACAACTAAAAAGCAGAAAGTTCTTTTCTTTCAGTGGGTATGAGTGAACATCAAGATTTAGAGTTGTCTTAGTTCATAAGATGGAGCTGTTATATAACCAGCTTTGGATATGTCAGTCTTTCTTTATGAGCAGGAATCAATTGCAGCAAGTGCTTTTCAAAGGGCACGGCTGAACACCAGACAGGTGGCAGTGCAGGGTTGTTAGATACACACAGAGATACACACACACACACACACACACACCACACCTGGGTGAGGGGGGGCTTTTCTCTAACCTGTCGATGCAATAAAGCCGGTTTCCATGGCGATCACAGGGGTTGGCATGGTGACGGTGTCATTGACCCAGAGATTAAGCATGACAATGAGCCATGACTGTTTTTTTTTTTCTCCTCCTCCTTCTTCTTCTTCTTCTTCTTCTTCTCCTCCTTTCCTTTTCCGCTCTTCTGCTCTCCAACAGTCTCAAATTCCCTCGTGTAAAAAAAACCACTAAAACTTGATAGATGCCTCAAGGACGGGTATCGGCAAACGGCATGCAGCCGCTCATCCACTTCCTCTGCTTTTGCTTTCTGTTTGGGTGGCCGTGTGGCAGGTCTGCGGCATGTGAGAGGATAGTTGAGGATACCGTGGCTCTTGTTCTCTCTCTGCTTCCCCTCCATTCAGTTAACATGATGCGACTGCTGAGACGATAGGCCTGAGACCTCTCATCCAGTAGAAGTTGATATTCATAGCAAATAGTCAGTGCCTGGAATCCAGCAAAGAGAGGAACATGCAAGAATAAAAAACGGACTTGTTTGACTGTGGAGATTGTCTCTGTCTGTGTCCTTGTGCAAAGATGGCTCTAATTCTAATATTGTAGTTTGGCCAGTCTGAAGCTTTGTTGCAAATCCATACAACTCACTTGTGTGCTGTTGATAGGCACAGTGAAATGGACACATAAAACAGAGGAGCTACTCACAGCTGCTGAATAAATCAGGTGGTGTGGTGGTGAGACAGCTCCTGATCTTGAAAACAAAAGGAAAATAAGTATTACTTCTTTGCAACAACATGTTTGTATTTTTCACCAATAAATCCCGTGAAATGACCTAATACTTCTTTGACCTCCTGCGGCCCTTACGGCCCCAATCCCATTTGTTCCCACTGAAGATGTAAATATTTAAGAGCATGGAGTTTCAATTATGTAAAAAGCTCCATTAATTTCCCAAAACAGCTGGGCACTGTAGCGGTGGATTAATACACGTTTGCTGATCTTGTGAGTATTTACAGCAACAAGGCGGTGTGTGTCGGATTGACTAAAAACAGTTCCTGTGTTCATCTTAACGTGTCGCCCAGTGCAATGGTGTGGCTCATTGATTTCTAACAGCTTTTGGACAACGACACAGTTCTATGGTACAACGGACAGAAATAATAATAATAATACTTGTTAGGAACTGTGC
Source organism: Ophiodon elongatus (assembly GCA_016806645.1). Classification (NCBI taxonomy): domain Eukaryota; kingdom Metazoa; phylum Chordata; class Actinopteri; order Perciformes; family Hexagrammidae; genus Ophiodon; species Ophiodon elongatus. Next base: position 1,453,020 of record JACSYO010002151.1, read on the forward strand.
TGTTGGAATTTTCTTTTTTTTCTTTGCTGACAAAATATAGAATTTCCCCAGCCTTTTTCTTACAGAGCGCATATCTCAATGTTTCATGTTAGTACAAAACTGCATTGATTTCTTGCATACTAACTCCGTAAATTAGAGCAAAACTGTACGATATCATATCAGTTTGCAGTCTGTATTTGGCTCACTGCTCCGAGAGTGAGCGTGCGTGTCACTCAAACTTAAATATTTCTCTGTTCAGATCATCGGTTTCTTTTTAGGAGCCATTTCTCCCTCTGCACTGCCAGAGCTGACGCAGCAAATATCAGAACAGTTGACTGTGTGTTTCCTTGATTGATTGACCCTGTGAGTGTTTGATTTGTTGATTCATACTGTAGCTGTGTACAATGTCTTAGACGCCTCTCCCAACTGGCTCATCAGACAAAGTGCACTTAGCCAGAGTATAAAACCCCTTCCACGGATGAAAAAGCAAAGGAGGGAGGAGGAGGGCGGGCGGGGTGGGGCGGGGGGTGGGGGGCAGAGGAGTGCGGCTAAAACTGGAATAGCGTTTGGACGCTGTCTGCTTTGCTATTGTCACTTTAGCCTCTTATGTTTGTTGCACCTGTGGCTGAACACAAACACACACACACACACACACACACATACAGGAGTGAAGTTCTAGCTTGTCTGCTGCCGTGCTGTAATCCCCCTTTAGATGGCCTCATTCCAGGTCTGCTGTCTGGCAAACACGAAATGTTAAAACCACCCGGCAAATATTTGGACATCTTTTACAGTTTGGCCTTGGTAAGTTGGGCGGATGACAGAAGTGACAGTGGATTACATGGAAAAGTGGAGCTGTGTGTGTGTGTGTGTGTGTGTGTGTGTGTGTGTGTGTGTGTGTGTGTGTGTGTGTGTGTGTTAGCGTTAGCATTTGAACACCTTATTTTGTCATTTTGATAAGAAACACCAGTTGGCTTTATCCTAATCTCTTTCTCCACTCATTCATCCTGCTGTATCACCGCGAGGCAACCTGACAGAGACTTTGTCAGCAACTTGGAGAATGACTGTTCTCTCTCTCTCTCTCTCTCTCACACACACGCACACACACACACACACACACACACACACACACACACACACACACACACACTATATGTCTCTCTCTCTCTCTCAGCATTGCTGTAGTGAGCTACAGCAATGCTGAGAGAGAGAGAGAGAGAGAGAGAGAGAGAGTGCCTCCATCCTCTACTGACACATCACTGCAGCACCGTGAGTCATAGAGGGGCATCTAAACAGGTCGGATGAGGTGACCCGCGGGCCAGCGCGGTGGTTCAAGAACCTGTTCCATCACAGGTCACTTAGTCGAGTCTTGCCTATATTAGTTTATAATATACTCATTGCACTATATCCCACATTAAATACAAGCCTCAAAAGCCATTTGCTAAACCTCTCCCTGAAACAGCAGGTACACTTCCTGTAGGTGGCGTGCTCATGGTATATTCGTCTGTCATATATCTAACACCTAAGCATAAAAAAACTAATAGTTTGGATCACATTGATCCCAGTAAGAATGTCAACCTACGTGTTGGTTTCACATTTCTCGTTAAATGAGCAAAAAAGAAACGTATCTTTCAGCATTTTGGAGAGCAAAAGCATGCAGTTAATTGTGTCCCTTTCTTTCTGAGCTTAATGGTGCACCTGCCACATGAAACAATTTAGGTCTGAATATAGCTCATGACCGTTCCTGTCACTCACGGCTGAAGATAGTGAGCAGCTGCCCTAATTATATATTAAGCTCTTTGTTTTGGCAGGAAGAGAACGCAGAGAATGACACACAAGAGGGAATCCCTTTCTTTCTTCTTCTATTTTGTACTTTTCTGTCTGACAGATAGCTTGGCTCATGTTCTGCACTTAAATTAGCACTGTTTTCTTAAAAGGCATCTTGCTTTGTTGCACGCACTTGAATATTCCAGTCACGGTGGGGGTTATCCATCGTCATCTAGTACCATTTTCCTTTTAACCCTCCTGTTTTATTGCAAATACATGCTTTTTTTTTTTATCTCTTCTACCATTGTTTTTCAGGACACATATATTTAATGTGTTGTTCCACTGCATAAGTGGGTCAGCTAAATGTTTATATAATGCGAATGATGGGTTTGGATACAAAATGCAATACCCAACCTTGAAAATTACACCTCCTCCTCCAAAACAACTGATACTGTACATGGCAACTACCTTCCAAATCCAAAAATAGCTGCAAAATCAACCTTTGGTATCAAACGTGTGCAACACGGCCACAAAACTGCATGTAAAACGAATCCGCCGCGGGCATTGGTGGGTTTTGAGAGTAGGCTCTCCTACAGACCATGCCACATGCCATCATCTGATTCTGCTTGTTCTCTGCATCTGTTCCCACTGCGAATGCCAAGGGAACGAGGAGTCCAACATGGAATGGCTTTGAAGCGTCATTGCCCTGAGCGTACCAACGTAGTTTTCCTGCTCATCGGAGCTCACAGTCATTTGGCTTGTCCCTCACTCGCTCTGCGTCTTCGCCCCGAGACATCGACTGCATGTGAATTACGACACACGGAGTAAAGATCAGCTGGTCATGGAGCGGAGGATTTCCAGTGTTTTTGGGTGGGGTTTTTTTTTTTTTTGCTCTCATTCTCTTCTCGAATGTGACTGATAGAGCACATCAGGGATCGAGCCAAGAAATGGCCCTGATCGTATCCTAAGGTATTGAATCGGCTGTCACTCAAAAGCATGTGCGTAGCATGCCGAGGGGAAGAATGGAGACTCATTGGAGCTCACAGCAGATATGCCATGTGGAGTGGGAGATAATCGTGGGATGAAAAGGCCACTATTTAATTTGATGATGTCTAATCATGCAGCTACTGTGTTGAGTGTTGGAGAGCGATATGGAAAGCGATTGTCGGTATTAGCTTTGGTGAATAAGACTGATGATGATGACGTCACTGGTCGTGAAAAAAAATGACATTAACTTCGAGTACAAAAGCACAATTAAATCAAATTTCACGGTCTTTGATTCTCACAAATCTACATTCCTCCCTTTAATTTATGCATTCATTTCCTTTTCATTTAAAACAGTCCCATCTGTTCTATATATGAAGCAAATCTGTTCATTCCCTTATTACTACTGATTAATGAGCATTAGGAAATTTGGCCAAGGCTGTGTATTTTATGTAACAGCGTGTCATCCAAACATTTGCAGAGCAGCAGCAGAACAAATCGGCTTTTTCTTACTGAAAACAATGAATTATCATCAGGGATTGTTATTGAACCTCCGTGTTTGAGAGGTCATTTTTAATTGATCATATATATCCTTATTTACATCGTACTTTTCTTTTTAAAGTATCATTTCGTAGCCCGTCACGGTGTGTTGGCCGTCATTATGTGTCTTCCATTGACTTGTAGCCTGTGTCTTTGCCGCTTATGGTGTGAGAATGCAATCTTCCGACTTTTACATACATACATGTTGTGATATTTGTGTCGGGCAGGTGGCATTTTCTCCGAACAACCACAGTCTTTATCTCGCTTCAGCATGGCGGTTATTTTCAACACTTGAACATGAATGTCTCTATGTGGGAAGAGGGGTGCAATATTTTCATATTTAAATTGCACACTGTACATATGTGGCTGTGGTTTAAAAGCCATTTCCATCCAAGAGAGAGCTGTCAGTAGTCACCGTAGTGCACACAGAGCGGGGAACTGTGGTGGCAGCTACAACGCTGATGTCACAAATTGGCTGGTGGACGTCCCAACTGCACCACAGTTGCGCCTGTGGCTCCGAAATTGCCTTAAATAAGTCACACTGTGTGCATCATTGACTCTGGTATTCACCCTGCGCCACTGGTCCTGAAAAGAAAAAAGAGCCCTAAAACAGTGTGAAGGAACATGATTATACGCATTTTGCTTTCTCCCTCTTTCTCACCTTCCCTGCCCTCTATCTTCCTTTCCTTCCTTCCCCCTACCCCCTTCAGGGTCTGGTGGGAGAAAAGTACGGCAGCATCCGAGTGCCGGGGGAGGTGGAATCAGCGGAGTTTGAGATGATCTTGGATGCAGCAGTGGAGGCGGGGCTGGACACACACATCTTGGAAGAGTGGTACTGCAGGGATGAAAACTCTGTGCCACCCGCATACTACCTCAAACCCAAAGCCCAAATGCTTAAGAACTACCAGAACTCTGTGAGTCCGGCTAACATGATACCCACATGGCTGTTACTATAAATAGAGCTTTTTACAGGGTTGATAATGGATTCTTGTCCTTGAGATCCGTGCTTCATGAATAAAATTATCCTTGAGGCACGTATTTTATATGCACTTACAGAAAAGAAAAGCAACTTTGTGTTCAGCTTGTGAGCAGAGTAGTTTCGTCTCAGGCAGCTCTTGAGCCCTTATGAAGTCCCGTGCTTTACTGATTACCAAAAGACAAGTTTTAGTTTACGTGCAAATTACCCCATCAAAGTCTTCCAACAACAATTCTGTCAGCACAGTTAATTTTATACAAAAGGGTTTCAACCTTTATGGAGGTAATATAATATCTGGATGAGTTTTGTTAAAAAACTGCTTGATTATGTGGCCTTGAGTTTCACTTTAGTCATAAAGAGTGACAGTGTGGCACTTAAACACACTTTAGGATGCCAAAAACATTTAGATATGAAAGTTTCATGCGTTGAAAATATCTCAAATTCTCTTTGAGGTATCAGAATCACTCAAGAAATCTATTACACCAGTTAAGATTTTCTCAAGCAATCCAGCCCACATTACTTACTCACTTTAAATGAGCGTCTCTCACACGAGGCACAGAACAATATTCCCTTTGTTGCAGTACGCTTCGGCACAGTCCTTATTAAGAAAACACGAACAACCACATTCCCTTGGTTCATATTTAAACTGTGAAGTCAGACTGTCCTCTCCCTGCTGTCCGTCCTGCCTAGATGGAGTCAAGCAGCGCAGCCAAGACCAAGAATGACAAGGCCTGGAGGAATGTGTCGGAGGAGATCAAGAGGATCTTCCGAACAGCGGTGCTGCAGCTTCAAGAGAAGGGGACCATGAAGAGCGCTCAGGCCAAGAAATTCCTTTGCTCTGGTTAGTTTAAGGTCGACTTCTTCTTTCTTTCTCATCTCTATATGTCACATCTTTTTGATAACGTCTTTTCAAGTCGGAACAGGCCTCGCTGTCCGATGGGAAGCTCACTTCTATCTGGTTTGTGAAATCATTTATTTATTTTTACAGAACACGTGACACAAATGTCAAGCTCTGAATGCAACTTGTATGCAGCCAACCCTTTTTGTCATGTTGGGTCACATATGCTGCTTTTATCTATTGTTTTGAAACAATTAAATCTGAACATTGAAAAATGAAATGAAGGAAGCTCTTTGACAATCAGTTACTTTTAGTAATTCTTTTATTTGGAAATGGCAAAAATTCAGTGGTTGTAGCTTCTCAAATGTAAATATTTTTGGGGATTTTAGTCTTCTTTGAAATTAAACTGAATATCTTACAAGCAATTGAACATTTTCACGCATTATTCGAAATTATCATGGAAAACGTATTCAGAATTTTCAAACCTTTCTGACATTTTATAGAACAAATACTAAATAACAAGTAGATCACAGATAATGAAAGTGGATAAACTAAGTGAAGGTGACATACAGTCACTTTATATCTCTTGCAAAATCTAACCATACCTTTTAACTAAAGTAGAACATTAATTTTAGGAGGATACAAATCCTCGGCGAAGGTCATATATTTACTGAGGGAGGCCGCTGTGTGGATTGTCATCTTGTCACTAAATTGGTAACAAGAGATGAAATGCAATCAGGATCTGTCAGACTCAGCTCAGCAGATGACAGTGATTGATCGATCGATCAGATTTTATGTTCACCTCTCGGCAATTAATCCAAACAGTGTTTTGCAATGACAGTTAAAAAACAGAAAATATTTTTCCAAGATCACTTTTCCCATTTTTAGTCATGTTTTTAATCTTATTATACAATTATCAGGCTGATTACTGAGGAACTCTACTGTATTTTGTGTTGTGTCACAAAACCACAATTTGCCATTCATTGTGGTTCTTGAAAATACAAATTATTTTCGACCAAAGGGGCCAATCTGAGCTCTCCTATTAAGATCAAACTAAAACTGAAAATTGAGAAAGAAAACAACACAATTATTCTCAGATTTTCATACCTGTGCTGGTGTAAAAGGTAACAGCAAAAGCTAAAGGTACAAGTCTGACATTTGAACAATTCCTCCCACTGTTTATTTTCACTCTGAGGTTGGATTGCATTATACTAGCTCCTGTCTGTAACAGACTCCATATAGGAGTCACCCAGTTATTACTGAATTGTTTGGACAGCATTGAATTAATCTTTCAAAACATCTCTTTTTCTCAGACTGTCACTGTGGTCGATGATCTAAGACATATGTTATCCGAATCTGATGACAAGTCCCTGCTCTATAGTCCCTGTTCTAATAGAGCAGGCACAGAATGTAGCCTTTTTCATGGAGGAAATAAAGAGTAAGCTAATTAAGGAATTGCAAGTTTTGTAATTTCACATGAAAAAGGAAGCCCTTCCTTTGTGTCAGGAAACTGCACTCTGTAATTGGGCTTTAAGCAGTGCTTGAGGAAGTTGTGCCGTCTCCTGGAACTTTCTTTTCGACACTTTTCTCTCTCCCACCTAATTAGTGAGCTACCATGTGACCTGAACTACACAGGAGATGTTCGCAGAATTACAGCCAGCCGACTTTTTCTTGTTTTCAGGGACCCTGTGATACAGTTCAGTAGTTCTGGCTTATGTGATTTTATCAACTTTGTTTCCTCTAAAATAAGGCTCAAGAGAAATCTATCTAATCAGCAGCTAAAGGCTTCCAAAATCTGTTCAGCTTTGCTCCTGAAAGAAATCTAAATCTTACATCTGTAAGACGTTTATCTTTGAAAGTTGTACATAAATAATCCAGAGGTGGTCCTTATCGGCCATTAAGTCTTTTTAAAGTCATGAAAAGCAATGCTGAGTTTTCAAAAGTTATTACAGTCGAGGAAGACTTCTAAGTTGTATTTTTCTCTTATTTCAGCCTTGGAGGATGAATTAGACTTTGCCCTTGGGAAACAAACTCCTGCCTTTCTCAAGAAATGTGTCTGCTACATTCGCAAGATCGCCAACTTCGACCGCTTCGCCAAAATCCCTGAGATGACCCGATACATGGACATCGTGGTCAGCGGCGATCGCATCATGCGCAACCAGGAATCCTACGAACGCCTTCTGAAGGTACGGGACGAATTCATCCCCACAATCGTTGCTGCCTCCAACCTCCGTGTCTATTCTTCAGTCACCCACTGCGACATGAAGCTGGGCTACTCCCAAGAAGTGGAGAGCCACTATGTAGAGGGTCTGTGTAAACAGTTCTACGAGGACATGGTGGATATCATTCAGGCCACGGTCCAGCAGAACTTAGGCACGGAGACCGACCCGTTGTACGATGAGATCCTGCAGCACCTGTCGCTCTGCAAAAGCTACGCAGACCTCTACCAGTTCAAGACCGAGTCGTTGGATTACGTACAAGAGTACCTTCTGCCCTCCAAGGGGAGCAGAATGAGCCCCCTGGTGGTGTACGGGGGACCTTGCACTGGGAAGACACTGCTGCTATCGGAGGTGGCCAAACAGGTGAGGCACGATAGACAGAACATTTTAAAATGAGGGTTTCCCCTTTTCCGTGTGATCGCCGCGCCTCTTTCTCCCTCTCTCGCAGTTTGTTCACGCTCGTGCTGTCTGATCTGAGCATGTGTCCATCTTTGTACCGCGGAGTATGCGGGGGCGTGCGACTGTTCATCTCCTCTCATCAAACGCTCGCTTGACCATCTGCGCGTCTGCCAAAAGACAGTTCATTGCCATGCACACGTCTATGATTTCCTGCGAAGCCGTGCGTGTGTGCGATTGTGTGCACCGTACATCCACATGTGACTTCATAGCTTTGCTGTTTTTTGGTGTGTGTGTGTGTGTCTGTGTGTGTGTGTGTGTGTGTGTGTGTGTGTGTGTGTGTGTGTGTGTGAGCATCTGTAGAGATTTCTGCGAAGCATGTGTACATTTGTCTCTCAAAGCGAATGCGCCGTGCGTGTAGCTCTGTGTTTGTGCACACGCACCGTGTTCTCTGTTCAGTCTCTGGCTTTTGTGTGTGCCATCTGGCTGCCCGGCTACATTAGGATCACACCATAGCCAAGATCACACACAGCACAAACCCGCAGATCCACCGCTCCTGTCCAACCTTTGTGGTGAGCGTCACATTGATACACACGTTCATTGTAAGCTCCATTCATATCATCCAAGTTCATTAAACGTTACAAGGTACAATAAGAGCAATACAACAATGATCAAAGCCTTCAGTGTTAAAGGAGGAGGAGGAGGTGTGTTGGAGAACATGGACAAGGATTAAGTAACAGGACCATGTGTCAAGTTTCTATTTTTTAGGAGAGTTAAACCTCCTTTCTGAGGGCCTGTCCTGATTTTTGTGCCTTAAACTTCTTTGTCCTTTTCGAGTTTTCAATACCAGGTAAATCTTTCAAAAGCTTCCTTTTACATTCTGGCAGTCACACTGTTTCCTCAAGTGTAAACGAGATTTTGTAAACAGAAAAGGGGAAACTGCTTCCCTAAATCATCAGAAAAGTTTTTAGAAATGCACAAAAAGCTAGATATCAATTTTGTCTGTTATTTGTTGAATTGGCTGATAATTCTCACAATTAAAAATAAATCGGCTGTTTTGGCCCTAATAAATAAAATGATCCGTTCAAATGATTCAAATGATTGTATCACATTTTGTACTCCTACATATATTACTGCCCACACAGATTAGCTTCATACAAACCTATTACACTAATACAGTCTGTGACTGAACTGTCCAATTTTACATGTGAAACTGCACTAACTACTGAAGTCAAAAAGATAGAGAAAGGACCTAACTCATAAAATACTTGCTTCCAGAAACAAAAGATGTAATTTAACCTGGATGTTAAATGTTGATCACACAGCTTTAGTATGATAATTCTAGTTTTCTACTGAAGTTTCTCACAAGCATATCATCCTGTGTATTAATGCCCAGCCAGTTAGTACTTTCAGCAAAGTTCAGACAAAAATAATAATAGTTTGAAATCCTATGTGGCCAGGGTGTTTGAAGGAGAGAGGGATGTTATTAGATTTAGGCGAGACCAAAAGAGGTTCTGCGCTGTCCAAACAATTCAAAGGGTGAAGTGGTTTTGGGCCACAGCTCGGTGCTCGAGTCCACAGAGTGTAATTCACACCGAACCTGTTTGGTTTGATTCTTCTGAAACCTGGAGCATTTATGTTCTTACTTTTGAGCTCAGACCACACAATATCTTCTTCGTGGGAGGCAATACATAGCAACCACAGCTTATATGATGCAGATATGTGTAAACTCAGAAGCAAATACACAGAGTCGTCCTTGTTAATCTTTTGTTATGTAATAGTACAGGTAATATTGTATGTCCTGTTTTTGTTTCTAGTATTTCAATAAAGCCAATTGTAATATGAACGTATAGTGTCATAGGGCAGAAAAATGTGTACAAATATTGATAACTTTAATTTGTGCGCATAACCTGAGACCTTCAATCTACTTTACTCACCACAAACAATGACCCTGTGTGATTTGTAAAGTAGATAAAAGTCTTGCGTTTGACATAATAATTCAAACCAGTCCACCGAGATTAAAGGAACCCAGGTCAAAATGTCATCAAACATTTGTGGGATTCGGGGCAGAGCTTTGTGATCTGTCTGTCAGTCGCAATGATGAGCTCTAAAAATGGGGTTTAGATTTACAAAACACATCTGTATGTGTGTCGAGAAAAGTATGCATTCACAACTTACAAAATGAGATCGCTAAAAAGACACACTTTAATTAGTTAGCTGAATGCAACAAAATAAGGGAGAGGAGGATAATTACAGAGGGAGTTATGAGATATTTTATTTGGAGCTTTAATCTTTAATCTCAGTTCACCAAAGTAACTCGTAGCCTTAGGCCTCAGTAGAGTTGTGTGATGATCACGGGTGTTTAAGGTTGCAAAATAGGTTTTCAAATCATCAGCCAAATCATACTCAGTTGCGAAATTAGAATAATACATTTCAGATGATACATTCAACTGGTTGTTAACTGAACTATTGTAGTATAATATACAGCGGCACTCTTTAACAGTGCAACAGTTAAAGAATATTGCCAAAGCAGAAATGAGTCTTCAGAGTCTGCTGAATTTCAGACCAATGATAATGGCTTGCATTTATTGCACACAAGAATCAGGTTCATTAATCATTGATCATTTTGTCTAGTTGCAATTGTGTGTTTTAGTTGATGATAACTGTCTATGAACAGTTTATATTTCTAAAATGTACCAATTTATTAAAGTCAGGCAAGCTGACTAATTGTATTTGAGTTTTATAAATTCAGTCACACAAACAGACATCTGTAAAATATTTATAATTGTAAATAATTGACTTACAGATTCGGTAACACTCTTTCTTTCTCTCTTTTTCCCCGTCTCTCACACAATAGACACAGCTAAATATGGAGCAGGCATCATCACTATTGCCCTAAATGTGTCAAATAACATCTTAATGTCTCCCGAAATCTCAGCTGGGCCATTTAATGAATTCATGAATGGAATTATAATATCAATGAACCCTCAAAAAACTGGAGTAGTAATCATTCATAGAATGTTTCTCATGATTAAAGAAATAATGAATTTATGAATTAAATCTATGGAAGAATTACTTTGAGAACATCTGACACCATTCAACATGAACATTACTGAGATTTGCACATTTTTAAATGTCTAATAACAGTTAGCACACACACTGTCATAAGGTAAAATGTATGAAACCTCTCTTCCTTGCTGTGCTAATCAGCCCTGCCTCATAATGTTAGAATAGCAATTACTTAAGTCCCTCTAGCTTCACTGTAGAGCTTTGATTATTCTAGTTGTTTGACCAAACCAAGCAGAATACAAGTACAGTTTACTCACAGTAAATATTATTAAATGTCTGAAAATTAGTTTTATTTTACAGATTTGTTTTATTTGATTCCCAGTTAATAGACTTATGTAACTCATATGTGCTATTCTAATGTGGACTGTTTAAAGAACTCTTATATTTAATAATTGTACTCTACATATTCTAAAAAATAATCTCTCAATGCTTTCTTTTCAGGCCTACACATGGCTGCAGAAAGAGATGGGCCCTGAAACCGACCCAGTAGTTATTGTCCGTTTTATTGGCTCCAGCCAGCCCTCCACAGACCTACGTACTCTCCTCCAGAGCATTTGTGAACAGATTGCAATAAACTACCGCTGCCTGATTCACTTTTTGCCTAACAAGATCCAGGAGATGAAGGAGCTCCTGATCAACCTTCTAGGGGAATCTTCATTCCACCGGCCTTTGGTCATTGTCCTGGATGCCCTGGAGCAGCTCACAGATGCGGACGACGTTCGCAAGCTGTGGTGGCTCCCCATACATCTTCCTCGGACAGTCCGCATTGTAGTCTCAACGTTGCCCAATAAACATGGCATCCTGCAGAAGCTTCGACAGCTTATCCATGATGAGGGGTATTATGTGGAATTAATCCAGAGGGACCGCAAGGTCTGCAGCCAAACATTAAAACAGCAGTTGCTGGAGGTGAAGAGAAAGGTCACCTCAGGCCAACAGATCTATGTCAATGAGGCACTTGCTAAGTGTACATTGCCAATGTTTGTCAACCTCATCTACAGAGAAGTGGTTCATTGGAGGTCTCACAAAGATGTGGACGACAGGTCCCTGTGCTCCACAGTGCACGAAAGCATAGAACAGCTCTTCTACTCAGTGGAGAATAAGTTGGGCCAACGATTTGTCTTCCGAGCATTAGGGTATATCACCATGGCCAAAGCTGGGCTAACTGAGGTTGAGCTGGAAGATATTCTGTCCCTTGATAATATTGTTCTTGGTGATGTGATTGTGGCAACTTACCTCAAAAACCCTTTGAGGATCTCTTATGATTTGGTTGCAAGGCTCAAAGAGGAGCTGGATGGTTATCTGGTGGAACGTCAGGTACGTAACGTCACCTTGATGGTTTGGGCCAACAGACACCTGCATCTCATTGCCCAGAAGTTGTATCTTAGCAACGAGGAGGACGTCCATCAAATGCACAGCCTTCTAGCTGAGTACTTCCTGGGGGCATGGTCAGGAGGCAGGAAGAAGATCTTCACTTACGATAACAACCATTTCACTTCCCTGAATATATCTCATCACAAAAACCCCCACCAGCAGCAGTCCCATGAAAAAACGTCCTCTGACAAGTACTCCTATGACAGACAGACTCCAGAGCAGCCTTGGGTGTTCCAGTGCAATCTTTTGGAGCCTGACATTTTCTTTGTCAACCATAGGAAGATGACAGAGCTGGTGTACCATCTTACCAGGAGTGGGCGCACTGATGACCTCATGTTTGGCGTTATCATGAACTTCAGCTGGCTGTACACAATGATCAAGATTGGCCAATTTGAAAAGGCTTTAACAGACATTGACCTAGCGTACAGCTACACCCAAGAGAAAGAACTGAAGTTCCTGGCTACCACTCTCCGTTGCATCAAGGTAAAAGTGCTGAAGAACCCAGCATCACTGTCTGCAGAACTGCAGCAAAGGCTTCTGCCAGTTGTCACCTCCCTCCCCAAACTCAGACACCTCCTCCTGGAGTGTGACAAAGATGGCCCAAAGTACTGCTCCATTGTGCCTCTACACTCCTCTATGGATGTCACCTACAGTCCAGAGAGGCTTCCTCTATGCTCTAGCTACATGCAGATTGTGGAGATCTTGCCCACCCTCGCCCCAAACATAGTCCTTGTAGCCCTCGAAGATGGGTCTGTCAGCACCTGGGATGTAGAGAGTAGACAACTTCAAAGACAGATCGACACAGCCAAATCCGTTGTGCTTGGAATCAGGCTAACCACTGATGAAAAGTATCTGGTCGTGGCCACAACCAAAAACACGTTGCTCATCTATGATAATCACAAGTCCTGCCTTTTATCTGAGGTTGAAATCAAGGGGTCCAAGCATGGTGGTGTCACTGGTGGTGTGGCCTTCATCAATGGTTTTACTTTGTCCACCCACCATGCTTTGGCTTGGCTTGAGGCTAGTAAAGACGTCAACGTTATTGACCTACTCTACGGTTGGCCTCTCTACCAGTTTCATTGCTGGTATGAGGTGACTTGTGTCCAGTGCTCTCCAGATGGAATGTACGCCTTCTGTGGCCAGTACCTCAACACTGCATCCATCTTTCATCTGGGAAATGGGGACAAGTTGGCCACTGTGACTTCTGAGTTTTCTGGGGGATTTGTAAAGTCCATTCTAGTTCTGGATACCCTTAGCCAAATGGTGATGGTTGACAATGAAGGCAGTTTGTCAGTATGGAACACCAAAGAGATCACCAATCCACGTCTCATGGAGGATTACGATTGTAGAGGGGATGACAGTGAAGTGGTGGGAATTGAGTTATCTGAAGACCAGCGCTCCATTCTCATTTGCAAGGCCAGAAGTATCGAGGTTCTGGACACAAAACTATGGAAAATGGTCGAGAAGTTCAAAGCCAAACGCACTGAACGCTTTGTGGCTGCTGTTCTCTCCAAGAATGGACAAAGCATTGTGGCCTCCATGGAGAACACCTCCTCCATCTTTGTCTGGAGGAGGGACAGCGGACAGTGCATGGCTAGCCTGATTGAAATCTCAGGGGCTATCGTCAAACTCATTAAATCAACCCACCACAACCTGCTCCTTTCTGTTGCCAGCAGTGGCGTGCTGTCTGTTTGGGACATTGATATAATCACCGCAATGTCTAATATTGACAAAACAGGCAAGAAGATCCAGACCTTGCAGCTGTCCGGCAGAGAGGATTATGTGTTTACTATGGACGGTTCAGAAGCTGTCCACAAGTGGAACTTCAGCACTGGCTTTATTGAGACAGTCTTTAAGCATGAAGGCATAGTGGAGAACTGTGTCCTAACCTCCTCAGGGGATCTCATGGTGACATCAGATGACAAGTCCAGTCAGTACATCTGGCAAACCAACACTGGAGAAAACATCTTTCGCATCAATGGACAGAAAATATCACAGCTGCTAATCACCCACAACGACCAATTTGTGGTGTCCCTCTGTGAGCAGAACGCCTCCAGAGTCTGGAGGCTCGGGACTGGGCACAAAGTGTGCAACATTTTGGTCACCCTCCAGAATGCACTGGTCACCACAGCAAACACATTTCTTGTGGGAAGCTCCAAAAACAAGCTCCTCGCTGTCAGCCTGTGGTCAGGCAGCGTATCCAAGAAGTTTGTCTGTGATGATGGCATTACTATTGTCAACTTCAAGCTCATTCCTGACTGCCCTGACTGTGTGGTGTTCATCACATCCACAGAGACCGTGATCATCTGGAGTGTGGCAGATGAGTCCGTTTGCAGGCGAGTTCAGCTGCCAACCAATTTCCTCAAAAATCTAGAGGACTTCCAGATCTCGCCCAATGGGAAAGTAGGAATTGTCTCCAAAGGTGATGAGAATATTAATGTCCTGGATCTTCACAGCGGGAAGCTGAGGCTTGTCCATGCTGCTGGTATAATTTGGCGTCAGAAATTATCAAGAGATGGACGTTATCTAGTGTATGTCTGTTTCCGGAACTGTGAAGAAGACGATGATGCTGGAGTTGTATCCAATCTGATCGTGATGCGCCTTGCTGATGGTAAGAGCATCGGCACATGCTCCCTATACAAGACACCCACTTTCCTGTCTCTCTCTCAGCGAGCACTAAACATCATCATTGGCTTCGAGGACGGCAGTATCGGCACATACACAGTAGTAGACCGTGTGGATGCTGCCCTCAAGATAAAGATAGCCACCTCCAACAGCCGACAGATTGTCAACAATGCCTCGCAAAAGGTGCGGCCCAAATGTGGCAACCATTCCTTTAAGACCGTTGCCGACTGCGTTTGGAGGGAGTCAACCGAGGTCTTCTCCAGGGACAGCCCTATCAACGTGTCCGACTCTGGTGAGGGTGAGTCGACCACGCCTACGAAAAAGACTGAATTGCTGCAGTGATAGGTGGAGATCAGCGTAGCAGGTGGAGTTAGGACAGGCAGGTGGAGAGGTGACAACGTTTTGAATCTCTGGGGTTGCAGTTGATTCTTGTTTACAGCCACGTGATTCAGCTGCAGATGTCAGCCCTCTGGGTAGTTAATGGGCCGACCGTTTAAACGCTGCACTCAAATTATGTATTACTTACTTCCAACTTATGATACAGTTTCTCTTTGTTTTACACACGAAGACTGTTAGAAAAATACTGTTTTTGAAAAGAAGAGAAATGTAAATTCTGTGAGTATTAGTTTGCCATTATGTGTCCTTTTGCATTTGAAGAACAAAGTTATTATTCAAATGTCTTGGTCAAACATTTTCAAAGCCATTCCAGTGATCTTAGCCACTTTCATTGTACACTATATTTATTTGCATTGTGCACATTAAGCCATAATGTCAAAGAGTAGATTTATGTTTGTATCAACATCAGTCGGTACTGTAGAAAAAAGGAAGAACTATGAACATATGTACATATCCCTTTATGGCTGCTGCAATTTGTGCAACTCCTTAAAAATGTTATGTTGTGCTTAATGCAATCAAAGTGAGTGCCTGGAATTTAAATGTTCTTTATGTGCAGATTACAAGATTTATGAAAATGCAGGGAATTTGTAAACACAGTATACACACAGGTACACAATACTTGCATTGATGTTAAATCTAAACGATCAGTGTACTGAAATCCAGTCAACAACATGAGAGATAGATGGCATTGCTCTTTGTAATGATAGTTGTAGAAATGTCTTGGAACAGTTTACGGAAATTTGGTGTGAATTTACCTGCAGTTCCATCAGTCTGTGTGCTGTTTGTTTTACGGGAAACACCACTATTGAGCATACAGTGTAGCATAGCACCATACACATTCACGCCTTAACCAGTGTAATTGCTTTAGGTTCAGTGGAGTTTGTTCAAATGTGTTATTAGAAAAGGACAGAGTGATTAGCCCAATGTTTCACTGAAACGACTTGGTCATGTGAATATATTTAGAGGTTTAGACAGTAGATGGAAGCACTTTATCAGTGGTTTGTGAGAAATTATTAGATTTATTTATATGAGACATTGTGTAAATTGTTAAAAGTGATCTAGAGTTGTCTTAAAATAGGTACTGGATATGCCTTCAAAAATACACAAGGCCATCCTGGTACTTGCGGTCTACGGTTAACTCACTTGAAATGCTACAGTCTCTTTATATATATATATATATATATATATATATATATATTTATATTTATTGCCTGGTAACTTAACACCTGACAGCAAAGACAGGACATTTGGAAATATATGGGATCAAATAAAGGCCAATAAGATTTTGTGCTTGTGAAATAATGTTTAGAAATAATCTCAAAACCTTTGATTGTGTATCAGCTTTTGTAAACCTGTGAAAAAAAAATGCATGGAAAATTCAAGATTGTGAATGTGTAGGGAAAAAAATAGTCGTTAGAGAAATAATTTGAGATTGTCAAAGTAAAATAAATAGATATATAGTAATAATATAATTAATAGAAGCAAAATAACAGTACAGCATTTTTACAGCCAAAATCATGACCAACATTTACACTTTAAATCACTTTTGTTTTTCATTTACTTGTACTTTCTGCTTAAAATCTGTACCCAGATCACACAAAAGCTGTTCAATTTGAGTCTCTGAGTTACCTCACTGTTGATATTATTTTTGCACAAATTTTATTTAGACATTATTATTATTTCTGCAAATAAAAAAAAGTTTTCCTTACATATTCACAGTGGTTACAAGGGGGATATATCTCTTAATCTTTTTGACCCTTATGTGAGCCCATGGAAACGTGACTGTGGTAACATCATGACAGGCTGAAACAAAAGCCGTTCAGATCTGGTGTGCTGACAATCTGCTGACAAAGAGTTCATCTATGAAGTTGTACCTTGCAGGTACCGTGATTGCTTTTTCAGCATGTCTGTAATAACCCAAAACGCAATTTTAAACTCTGATGAGACCAATCATCAGCCAGGCATGATTGAAAACCACACACTTACACTTTGACATATACTTTTTAAGGGCTATTCCATCTTATTGTATGTTTACTAGTTTTAAACTGTTGAGATAATGGCCCTTGGATAATTTCAAACCGGGTAGCAGCATCAAGCTTTAAAATTTTATTTCCCTACAACTTAAGAGTTTTGAAATTGAAAAAAAAAAGAAGATATTATGTAATTGCCAAAGTCCCGATTATAGTTTGTGTTTCATTTCTTTTGACTGTCTCATTAGATTTTTGAGGCTTGTACTGTAATTATATTGTTAACAAATTGTTTCAGTGTTCAACTGTGATTATGTTTATGATAGAGACAATGTGCTATCTTTGCTAAAAAAGTTTAAAAATATATTGGAATGCCAGTTTAAGAGTATATTTGAATGTGTCCATATGGAAGCCAGTTAACGGTATTATTGTATGTTAAGTAACTTGAATGACTTTTAATAACTTACATGTTTGCAACTCATAGTTGACATACTGGTATAATGAATGTTTCTATTGTATTCTTTGTATTGTCAGGACTGACTTACCTGTTTAGAGATTTATATTTTCATAAATGTTGTACTTACATTTTGTTACAGAGTTGTTTAACTGGAATTCAAACAGAAAAGAAACTTATGTCTGAAGCAATATGAAACTAGTGTGTATGCATCGTTTGTATGAAACATTTTAATGTAATAAAATGGTTCACTTTCTGCCTCCACTCCACCGCCTCAGGCTTTTCACTCTAATAAGGGACTGCGAGCGATTGTGTTTCCGCTTTTAGACAGACGCATTTTATTTACCGCCTTTGATTTCAAAGAAGACAAAGACTGATGAGAACAAACTCTCCTCTAATTGGCTGTAATTAGCCCAGTCCTGACGTACAGGTAGCTGTAAGTTAAGTTGCAGAGCATGCTGGGGAGAGGGAAGGGGGTGGGGTTTTGTTTCCTAGTATCAGAAAACACTGACAGTGCTGACAGCCTCGCCTACACACACACACACACACACACACACACACACACAACAGAGCTGTAAAATGATTTGATAGGCCAGTAATTGCTCTTCTGCGCTTGATGCCGCATGCCAGACAAGCATGGTGAATATTTCTCCAACACGATCTGACATTGTCATTATAATTAGGCGATGCATGTGCAGTGCACCTGTACAGTGCCCTGCGCCAAACACACACGCGCGCACACACAAACACACAAACTTGCAAGGCAAACACATCCAGGATCAAGCTGTGATTGGCCAATAAAATCCTGTTGCTTTGGGCTACCATTTTAATTTCCCAGTGGTGTCACTCTAAGCCAATCTGTGTGTGCACAAGTGTGTTCGTGTATGTCCTGTCTCCACGGCAACATCAGGTCCATAGCGGTGACGGAGCTTGGTCACGCCTCTCATTGTAATGATGGTGAGCTCATGTCTGTTGGCTATTGGGGCTGCTTCCAGTCCTTATGACAACAAGGGCTTGACTATCGCTAGCACATTCCACCTGCAGCGCCACACAGGCATATAATTACACCACTTGTTTGTTGAACAGGAGGTCTCCACAGGTCATAGTGTGTGTGTGTGTGTGTGTGTGTGCGTGTGTGCGTGTGTGTGCGTGTGTGCGTGTGTGTGTGTGTGTGTGTGTGTGTGTGTCCTACAGTGGTACAGTATGACATTGCCTCTTATTTTCTCGGTCCTAAAATAGCCTCTTCATTGTCGGCTGCATTTACTCCATAAGCCGGGGCCTTTCTTTGTCATCCTTGCATTATTTCTACTGTACTGTAACGTGTACTTTCAGCAATGGGGAAGCCTATGAGTCACCCATATTTCTCTCCCTCCCCCTCCCGCTCCCTATCTCTGGCAGGCCAGATAAATCAGCCTCAACGTCACACTTTTACCTTAAAGGCTGCTGAAATTTAAGTAGAAGCAAAAACGCTGCGCTATAAGCTCCGAAAATGACTCAAAATCCTCTGGTTGTTGGAGTACTAGCGGCGCGTGTTTGACAAACTGGAAGCCTTTCACTGAATATGGGATGTTTGCACGGGGGAAAACACACCAATTTTAGGCTGCTCAAAGACAAAGCTTGCATTTTACAAAGCACCGTTCCTCGTATGTGAGGTGAGTTACAACAAATCCAATCCCTGAGAAGCAATCTTCGCTCGTTTCATCCCTTTTTATCGTGTATTCTTTCCCCACATTTCTCCCATTGCCTCAACACTAGACCCCAGTTTGGAGAGATAACTACCAACAAGCCTTGACCTAATTCTTCTGAATCATGCTGGGAGGAGAGACGCCGATATGCGAAGGCTTCTTTGCTCTATTTTGATTCCAGGTGAACAGCAGGAGCTGTTTGTCGTGATAGAAGAGATCATAGCGTCCACTCTGCGCTGCTGAATTTGGGATTTTTTTTCATGTGAACGCTCAAGACAGAGGAGGAAATTAAACATTTTGAGGGCAACAGACAATGGAAATTAAAAGCTTGAGTGCAAATGTTTAATCCAATGTGTTGTTTACTGATCAGACTTAAGTTTTTGTTGGAATTAATCATTACAGTGAAGTGCTTTGCTTTCTCTTTAGATTTTGGATAGTGGGACTATTTTAAAAGGCACAAGTCGAGGGATGACTCAGTACATATAGCAAAGTTCATTTATTTTTCTGCCAACTGACACGTCACTGCTGAAGCTCAACAATAAGGATACTCAGCTGTGTTTGATGACGAATCAGAGTTATCGCCTTTTGGTAGAAGGAACATTAAAATGACAACGATGACGAGAATTAAGAATCAGTCTGAGGTCATGTATACCCAAGATAAAGATTAAAATTGCTTCCTGTTATTTCAGAAGGAGAAAAGGTCAAAACAACAAAGTTAACCTTTGTCTGAATCCCTGAAAAATCTTTTTTCGTTGTTATTGTAAAGATTTTTTAGCAAGCTCAAAGTGTATTCTCCAAAAACTGGGAAACAGCAGTGGACAAATCCATCTATTTAGGAGCTCTTTAGTTGTGATCATCAGCAGATGGAGGCAAACTTTGAGCCTCAACAAGTAAGCCAACATAGATAAGAACCTCCTTGGAGGAAATTTCACTATCTAGAATTCCATGACCACGTCAATATGCTTCTTCGCTTTCTTGCCAAGAGTTAGAGTGATCTCTCATGTACGGTGAATTTGAAGCTGCAGGCAGGAGACAGTTAGCATAGCTTAGCATAAAAACTGGAAGCAAGGGGGAAGCCAATAGCCTGGCTCATTCCAAAGTAGGGCGGTCACGATATCCGATTTGTATGGCCAAAAGTATTCATGAAAACAATGTTATCATGATATTTTCATGAATAATATTCATGCTATAAGGCAAATTCATCTTTTACTTGTTTATTGTGCATTTTCTCTCGTTTTTTGGCTCTGTGACCATAACTGTAAAATGATTTAAGAGGCGCCAGATTACTTCCACAATATTATCATATGTGTATTGTGAACATGATATCAATATGTATCGTCAATTTATCGCCATCTGCGTTACGTCGTGACACCCCTTGTCCAAATGGGTCACCGTTACTTTTTAAGATCACTATTTAACATGTCAAATCTCTTTGTTTAATTTGTAAAAGAAAGAAAAACTGATATGTGGTTTTACGGGAGCTCGTGTGTTTCCTGCAACCGCCTTTATGCTAAGCTAACAGTCGCCTGGCTGTCCAAATTCAATAGACAGATAAAAGAGTGGTATCTTCTTATCTCCCTCTGCAACATAGCGAGTACGTGCATTTACTAAAATGTTAAACTATTCAATTAGTCTGTATGTTGTTTTGTTTTTTTTATTAGAACTTTTGGCAGCTCTCTTCCCTCCGTGTTTCATCCTTTCACAGGAGCGCTGTTGCAAAACAGAAAAATGTACAAAAGGAGGAAGCAGCGGAGTGAAAACAGTATTTATGCGGCACCGCTGGCCATATCTTTGAAAATGACGAGAAGAGCTTTATTTTGCATCTGACGTGTCACATTGTTGTCATGTTTTGTGTCTCCGGCAGAATGTTAGCCGCCATCCTGTCAACCGCAGCCGGAGCAGGAAAACATCTCCTGTGTTTTTCAATGATATTCACAGTGTTTTCTTTTTCCAAAAGCCTCTGTCTGAAAAGAAATGTTCCATACCCTCATACTGTTATCATGGAAAAGTGTTTATACAGAAAAACAAGGTGAATACACACACACACACACACACATGCTGGCATTTACACCTATTGCAGTAAGAGAAGGTATTGAGATTATTTTGCAGCTAAATGAGAATTCCACTTGTTTTCTTTTTAACAATTCATTTATGTAATTTCCAATGTAAAGCCCAACCCAAAGCATGATGGTGCCAACAAATTAAAGTCCTCTTTAACCCATATCTATGTTATCATTAGTAACATCTTCATGAGGCAGCACCAAATACAACTTTAATGTCTCTGCTCTGAGTGCATCTGTAAACACTCAAACCAGTTTTTTCGGTTGTATGTCATCCTCAGGGAAGTAATTGTCTATGAAGTCATAAAATAACAGTAAAACTGCAACAACAACAAAAAAGAATAACTATGATGCATTGCTGAGGAACACTTTTGATGGATAAATCAGCTTTAAAGTTTAGTTTCATTACATTATAATATATAATGTTTCATACAGTGGAGTTATTTCCCTCAAAGTGTCAGTCTCAGAAACTTTTCTTTTTTCTTTTCTGGGTTAAAGCCAAGTTGTGTTAAGAGGTAGCAAGTGTTAAGGGTTGATTCCACTCTAATCGCATCCAAGTCATATGATCAACTGTGAAGAGGTTGGTCAGGTTAAGCTAAGTCAAGCTGGTTTCAATTTAACACGTCATGACAGGAAGTCAAGTATATTAAAGGCTCACACAGTATTTTGCTGGTGGACTGTAAATATCCATGCGGGTAAATGATGACCCCCAGATTGTAATTAGCATAATTATTAGACAGACATTTATAACGTAAAGTCAATTAAGGCCGTGCTGCTTGTTTAGAAACCGTATTCTCATAAAACCTTCATTAGGTTAATACTTCATCATGTGGTTCCCAACCTTTTTTGTTTGTGATCTCTTAAAATTAAGTAACCCCTCTTCTCAGGTTACTGTATTTGTTTGTACGTGATTTATGAGTAAAACGTTTTCTTTTTTTTATGGTATGTTTCAAAAAGACTGAAAATTATATTCTTATAAATGCTTTATCAGATATTCATAAAATTGGTACTTTTCTTTTATTTATTGTGTTTTAACTTCTTTAATCTCTTTTGTTTCTTGTTAAGTACCTTGTAAAGAAGGTTTATTTCAATTGATTTCTGGGTATTTTACAGCAATCTATGCAACACATAATAATACATTAGTTTATTTTATTCTGTTATAATAACCTAAATCTGCAAGGTAACTAGTAACTTAAGCAATCAAATAAATGTAGTGGAGTAAAAAGTAAAACAATTGCTTCTGAAATGTAGTGGCGTGAAAGTATCATGTAGTCTGAAAATAGAAATACTCTGGTAAAGTAGTAGTACCTCAAAATTGTACTCGAGTAAATTACAATTCCTCCACTGCAACTAAGCATGCGCAGTTTAATAAACTACAATCGATAAATATGGTGAATAAAAGTAGGCCACTTTTTGTCAGCGGTTCATAAGTTTTATTTTGAAAGTGATGACAGGAAGCCGTTGTGGTCCACCGCGTGCAGCTTGACAGTGGTCCACCGGTCTCCCAGGCTGAACTAACCATTAGGCGCTGTTCAAACAGGAGACATGGGACCGTGGAGTCACCGAGGGGGGGAAGCTCTTCTCCACAACAACTCAAACCAAAGCAAGGGAATCATATCCAGCTGAAGATGTTTAATGGAGCCTCTACCTTTTCACCTGTGTTTCTAATTTACACTCAGTATCGGACCGGAAGAGAGACAACTTTAAATGACAGCTGAAGTTATCCGTGCATTTTTGATACCTAGGGCAAAGTGCCACACCTTCGCTTAGCGCAACAGGTAGGTGGAAACAACCGTTTATTATTATTCCTGCCTTGTTTACATGAAACATAATGCTCTCAAGTCACTTCAAAGATTGTAAAAAAAAAAAAAAAAAGTGTTGTTGATGATTTATTAAACTTTTTTTTTTTGTAACACAGCTTCGACTGTTGTTCAAAGCAACAGGTGAATGTTGAGTAGTGATGTCAGCCATATGGCGCATAACCGCTTTGAAAAACACGGTATTTTACAAATAAAGGTAGTTATTATAGGGACACTTTAAGTGGGTTTAAGTGGTGCCACAGTAAATAAACACACAAAGTAATGTGGGCTAATTTATGAGGAGCCTCACCCCTAGGCTACCTGTAGGTTCTGTACTAACAATGGAGATGTGTCTGTACACCTGTTGCACACCTGTTGCACACCTGTTGTACACCTGTTGTACATAAAGGCAAAGCGTATTAACACAAACAATTTAATAAATACATGTGTGTAGTTTGGCACGTGAGAAGTGAAAATAACAATTCACAGAAACTGACCTGTGAAAGACCCACCATGTGTCAGTTATTAATGCTGATTGATTTCTCCACAGATCAAAGATATTTAATTTACAATAATATAAACTTGAAAAAAAAAAAAAGGAAACAATTCCTCACATTCATAAATTCTGGCAGCAGCAAATGTTTGTCGTTTTTGACTCAAAGGAATAACCCATCACCAGGATAGCTGCCGAGTGCGTGGATCCTATAGAATGTAATGTGCGTGTTTGTGGGGAAACAAGCTGGTGAAACTTCCCATCTCCCCCGGAGCACGCTGCACATGCTCGGACAGGTGAAGTTAATGAGTGAATGGAGGCCTGTTATTGGGGACATTTGTTCTTTGTTGGGATGGAGTGGAGAGGTGGAGGAGTGGTCTCGAATCAGTTAACCAGAGCTCACGCACACGGCCTTGGGCTTTGTTTGCACATGTAACACGTAGACCCACTGAACTCTGGGTCACTCCAAAAAGGCACACAATCTTGATGCCTGAGCCCAAACCGGTCCCGTCTGTCGTTTAGCACACGCCACTCTTAAGTAGTATGTTAGCAGCCGTGTGCGAGCAGCTACGGTACATCAAGTGTCTCTTTAAAGGCTTTTCTCAAATATTTTTTAAGCTCCAGGCAGGTTGGATTTACAACTTCCGGACAATTGATTTATACGATACAGCGAGCTGCGGTTTGCTCCAATCCACTTACCGGCCTTTCGTGGCAAACGTCACCCATGTGACACCCTGTTATAACAAGCCATTAAAAGCGTATGCAAATAATATTTGCCCAAGGTCTAGTTTGCCCGGCTCGCTGCAGGATGCCTGGACCTGGAACAGGATGTAAACACGAGGCTAGAGCTCAATGCTGGTTAGTGGGAATAATCCAAGGCATACTGAGTCCTCAGTAAAATGAAAAATATAAACTTTAATACGGCGTGGCTGAAACACGTCCTGTATTGAGTCAAGACGCACTCCATGTTTCCCCTTTTTTTTTGGTTTTTAAACTCATACTACCTTTAATTATTACAAGTATCAAACCTGGATAAGACGTACAAAACTAAAAGTTTTGTTTACATAATAATTGTTTGAATGTTAAAGAATCAACTTGAAGATGTTATTTGCCCTCTTTATTTACCACGACATCGCTGGCTCTCTCATTTAAAAGTTTGGCTCTTTGAAGGCTTGTTTACTTGCTTAAAGTACAGTTCAGAGCTCCTGGGTACGGTGGATTCACGAGGAGGGGGGAGGTAGGGGAGATAGGGGGGAGAGGGAGGCGGGGGGGCAGCAGCAGGTCTGTTTGCAGTGTGAGAGAGGAGGGGAGTGCTATTGATAAGTGTGGGCTGCTGGGTAATAGAGAGAGGAGACAGTACTTGTTTTCATCAGGCTGCTGCCCAAGGCCATCTGAAGAGTGTGTTCGGACCAATAATATTACACCCACAGAAACAAGACATAAACACACACTTTGCCTCATTATTTCATCTGGAATCAGAGGAGGTATTCTGACATTTCAGGCCAAATATTGGCCCGGCTGATCAATATGGTGTCACTTGATTGACCTCCCGAAACGCACATCGACCAGTTTGAATAGAACAACAACAGCGGCACGTGTGAGCAGAAACTTGGAATCCAAACAAAGCGTAAACAAATAAATAAAGCTGTAGATCGATCGTTAATGAGGGCCCGGCTTTATATATATATATATATATATTGGTCGCCATGACAACTCACCATGGATACACTTGCCAAATCACACCGGGCTTACTCAAATCAGACGGCTCAAGGTCAGCTCGTCACGCGCACGTACCCAACGCTCAAATCACGAAGTCTCATTCTGAGTTGATTTCATTCCATTTCTTCCTTCCTGAAGTCGGATAATTAACCGTGCTTCTTTGTGCGAGCCGCAATTGAAAAAGTTACACAATAACGTCACTCGCATGAATAGGCCGAGCTCTTTTATGGGAAGTGTTATCGTGTGTGGAAGGTTATCTCATCTACTGTATATGCAGGTTATTAAAAGCGGGATAAAGCAGTGGGTGAGACAGTGCCATTTTTTTTGTCATTACACAGACTTTGAAATCGTGTATTGACATTTCAGCTGGATTTTAAAAGCCTTCGCAGCTGATAAGAGGCCTAAATTGACCACCTTATCGAATGCTGCAGTTCCCTTTCAGCAGAAAAAATCCCCCATGTATGAGATAAGAGCCTTTTTGCAGTTTGGTCAAATGGAATTTGGTTGTAGTTCAGGTTTAATTTCGCACCAGGAAGAAAGAAAGGTAAATCACAAACACAAGGCTGCGTGTTGAGAATACATGAGGAGCGATAACATTTGTAATTCAGATGACGTCGATTATTAATTAATGCGTCTCAGTAAACAAAGATCTTATTAACCAACCAAGTAAGTGGATTTTAAGTATTGAAAAATGGTATTGTTGTAGGAAGAAGTACCAGTCTATTGGTCACTCTGGAAGGTAATTCATCATACAGATTGTTATCAATATGGAAGCTACAGTCGGGGCTTTTAATGCATGTATTGATTACTGATTCACTGGCATTAGTATTGGCTGATAGTCGGTTCCTGTACATAAACATCTTTTCTCAAAGATGTAATTTCTTTCCCTCCGTGCCATTTGCTTTTCGAAGCATGTCGTTATGGCTGCAATTAAAGATTGTTCTCATTATCTGTTAATATGCTGATTATCGTTTTGATTAATCAATCTGGTTAATAAAATGTCAAACTGTTTGTTTTCTACCCGAGCAACGGTCCAAAACCAAAAAAAACATTCCGTTGTTTGTCACTGAGCATGAAGAAAAGTACCAAATATTCACAATTTAGAAGCTAAACGCTTCTTTTTTTAATTTAAATGCCATTTTTGCATAACAAGTCTTTTTAAAATATGTTAAAATCAATAACTGCCAGAAGTTTTTTCCTAGATAGATATTTGCCTCTCGTTCACACACCTCCTAAAACAGGAGAGTCCTGTTTGGCCTCCTGTCAGTAATGCAGACCCACACCTATTTCATCCTGAGACCCCGAATGCTGTGAATTGGATGAGAAGATTTGTGGTAAAAAGGCACCGGCTGCGTTCAGGCACACTACTTGTTGAAGGTCACCTGCGTCTTGGCCAAAACACATCGGGAAATAGAAATAAACCACAAATAAAGAAGTAAAACACGAGCCATAAAGCCGTCTGTGTGTAGACATCTGTATTGATTGAAACATGCGCTCTGTCCAACGTGCATGAGACGGACGCAGCGTAGCGTAGACAACCTGTGAGTCGTGACACGTGACCTTGTGGTGTACACATACCAAAACACAATGCTTATTAAAAAAAGCCTGTTTTTTGCCGAGGAAATCAGATGGACCGCAACAGTGGATCAGTCCGGGGCTGTAAATAAGGATTATTCTCACTATTGATTCATCTGCAGATGAATTACTCCGTCAATGGACTAATCATTGTGTCTATAAAATGTTTGAAAATTTGAAAAGAAGACCAGTTACAATTACCCCGAGCCCAAAATGACGTCTTTAAATGGCTTGTTTTGTCCAACCGGTAGTCCTAAACCCAAAAGATATTCATTTTACGGCGATATAAAGACTAGGAAAGCAGCAAATTGTCATATTTGAGAAACTGTGAAACCTGTGATTATTTGGTACATTTGCCTGAAATTGAAACCGTTATATTTAATATCAAAATTGTTTCAGAGTAAATTTCTTTTGAACGATTCAGATCTATATTTGACAAGACTAGGGGATGGGCAAGAGGAACTTGCTATAAATTAACGTTTTCAAAACTGTCATTAACTGAAATGGTCTCCAGTTCCCCGTTATACGTGCACAAGCATTAAAAATTCCCGCCACATTTCTGTCTACAGTCTCGGCACATGTGACGAAACGCACCGTAGATAATGAAAAAAGATAAAGGACAATACACACAAACTCAACAGACAGTCAGATGGATGTCGGACCGGTTAGCCCACTTTTCCATCGCCTCACCCCTCCCATGTCACCCTCATGAACACGATCTCCCTTCTCACTGTCCCTTCACACACACACAGGAACCACCAACACACACACACACACACACACACACACTCACACACTCCGGCCCAGTGGGTGTCATGATGTATATTAAGTCTTTAATGTAACACACAGCTTACACAGGCAGAAGAGAGCTATCAGGTGACCGAGCGATGTAATACCAGCGGGGTCATGTTTGTGAAAGACTCGTCTTCTTTGTGTAAAAGTTCAGCAGCAATATTCATATCTACACCTTCGGGCAACAACTCTCCGAATGAGCATTCGATTACTGTCAGCAGATAAGAGAAAAGGGATCTATTAGCTGGCCTCTAACGGTACTTCAGCTCGGTTTCTTTTGGTTTCTTAGTGTTGGTATGTGCAGTGTTTTTATACCAGCAACTGAAACCCAGAGTTATAGAGAAATGCTTGTGGATGGATTTCAGCCGTCCAAAGGGCTCAACAAAAACAACTGGTATCAGATGTGCGACACTGAAGGTGTGTTTTGAGGTGGTATGAGAGGTCAAGAACCTATTTATATGTATTTTCTCCACATTTCAGGGGCCCTGTGTTTTCTCTGTCTTTTATACATTCAGTGTTTCTCACCAAAATGTATCGTAAAAGTTGTGTACCGTTCCCTCTCAAGGCATTTTCCATACGCACCTCGATGCGTGGACTGTGATACAATACGAAAACGATACAGGTAAACGTGTAAATATTCAATACAGTTCAATATAGGACTACTTTAATACAATCCAGTTCGGCTCCAACTCAATGCAGCTCACTGGCCATGGTAGTTTTGGAATACTATGAATTAGTGACATGTTGTCCCACATTGGGAAACCAATATATTAAAAAAACCGTTTTTTTTTTACTATTACACTCGGCATACACATACAGGTAAACATGAAATTTGACATATATATATATATATATATATACATATATATCCCCCCCACCCACACACTCACACTCACACACACACACACACACACACACACACACAATAACTGCTGTTTTCAAACAAAACTCTTCACAGGTAACATCAATTTCAACTGGACTCCATCCAGAGGAAGAATTATTTTAAGCCTTATCTTTCCGGATGAAATTTTCCACCTGCAGCAATCGTTCAAAAAATGTCTCTGGCTGCCAGTTCCACGGGTATCCCCGGGATTTCAATCCAGTCCACTTTTAGGGGACACTCTACAGCAATCTCGCTTTTATTGCACCTGTTTCTCCAAGATGAAATGTTTCAATTTACTCCGGAGAAAACTCTGAAAGCTAAAAAAAAATGGGAGCCCGGCCAAGCTGCCAGCGCTGAAATATCTCTCCCCTTCAGTGATCGTCCTCCGATCTTTCCTATCATAAAAAAAAAGGAGCAATATATAATGTATTGAATGGCACAGGGAGCAGATAATGCACTGTTATTGCCGGGCAACAATGGCCAATATCTGAATGATTGATAGTCATTTGATGCACAGATTGAATCCCTGATCTCATCATGACTTTGGAAAGTCTCCAGGGGAACAACACGATTGGTCATTTGGATGTTCTGGTGTGAGTGTGAGTCGGCTGCTGTGGGTTAATGTAAAGCCTTGTGGGGGAAAAATTACTGACTGAATGTGTTGCTTCTCTTTGTCTTGTGTGATAACACACTGACTGTGTTTGGATTATGACTGTTGGTCGGGCAAAGCAAGCTATTTAAAGAGGTCATCTTGGGCTTTATGAAATTGCTATGGGCATTTTCTCTACTTCGTGGCAGTTTACACAAAACCATCAATTGGTTAATGAGGGAAATAATCGTCAGGTTAATCGTTAACAAAGAGAATTTTTACTAGAATTTCTCAGGTCGGGTTCTAGTCTCAGATTTCGGCAGAACCAGTTGCGTTCAGGTTGGGTTTTAAAGGTACGGGACGCGTTCTCGTCTGACTTTTACAGGGCACGCGGAAATCCTTAATACCAAAGATTAATCTTAAAACACACCACACTGGTTTTCCCACGTCTGTCTGTGTACCTAAAGCTATTTACCCCGCAAACAGAGCGTGGCGAAGATGACAGCTGCGAGCAGACACATTGGAGCCGGAGCATCGGCCGGCCCCGTTAGTCACGTTGCAATTTTCTTTAAGCAGAGTTCTTTGGAGTTGTCTTTGACTTTTTAATGCTAATGCCACTTGGTTGTCAGTACAGTGACGTGACTAAGCCAGTTACTCATGGGCCCCTTGGTTGCCCGGAGGTTGTCGAGCCAAGATGGCACTGCGTCATCTCGGGGGCCCCCGCAGGACTGATTCTCCTCTGTGTGGCTGCGAGCTGCTTCTGCTGACCGGCAGCAGAATGGTTCGCCCCAAGGCCGGCAGCGCTGCGCTCACACTGTCAGCACTGAGGCAACCCGGAGACAGTTCTTTGCATTGCAAATTTGCAACCCAACTCCACGCAGATGCAAACCAGCTTTTTCCGTCCCAGTCGGCCAACCTGTTCGTCGGCCTGTCTGTCGGTGTGTCCTCAATGGACGTGAGAGCAGATATTTAATTTGTATCATTTTGAACCACGTAAGTAGGTGAAGCCATTTTTGAACTCCGTGGGGTTTGCAGACTTATGAAAGACGAAGGAGATTGTTTTAAATATGAAATAGTCCACTAGTCGTCACATTGCTGCCACAAATGTATTGCCAAGTTCAATTTTATTGGCTGCAGCCTTGTTTTCGAGCGTTCAGCCTGAACAAAGCGTGTTATATTCCCATGATTTGACACATGAGAGGGAAAGTCATGAGTTTGACTGCAGGGGTAAATATTCTTGAAAGATTCCTCTTGTGCCATTTTCTCTTTTACTCTCGTTAGCTTATTTCATAATATTTATTTTTTTGTGGTTTTGACAATGTAATTCAGAAACATTTTTTAGGTATGGACAAATAATATGGCAAATTCGCCCCAAAATCTCACCTTGCTAGAAGAAATAACACGTAAATACTTTTGTGTATTTAGAACAAATCGTTTATCTGCAGATTTCATGTCTTTGAGAAATAAATTATTACAGATGGCAGATGTTAGTGCAAATGTTTTCTGTTTGTTTTGTATTTTGTCTCGGTTTGTATTATAAAATGTTCAGCCTCTCTACCTACAACCAAAGAATTATAAATAATTGGACAGCAACCACCATTCACCATTTACAGGCAGGCGGGAGGATCGGGTTTTATTTGTGTGTCTTTAACTTTCATGTGACCACATTTGATCATTTTATTAAGAAATATGTGGAGTGAGTCATTTAACATGAAGTAAGTTATTGCTTCACTTAATTGCTCAGCTCCCTGTCACAACACATAATCCATGGACTGTCACTGTGTTTTTATCTGGAGTGAAAACATGGTGCCAGGAAGGAAGTAAACTTATTCACACTCACAATTAATTCAAAACAATTTAGTCGGAGGTAGTTATGTCACACGGTTAAGGACCATTTACTTCAACAAATAGATATGCTGTCGTACTTGGCAGAGCGAGCTCTGAGCTTGAGGATGCATCCCCAAAGAAATCCAAGCATTCTGCGAGCACATTAAGACAACCCCCGAGAGAATAGAGAGCAGAAAGCAGCAGAGGCATATTACTGAGATATGGAATATACATAATGCACAAGGCAGGAAATGCCACCGCTCAACAAGAAACCGGAGGAGGAGGGGGAGGAAGAGGAGGAGGGGGAGGGGGAGTGGGAGGAGGAGGGGGGAGATATGCAGCATGAGCGATCAGAGGATTGAGAGATGGAGCTTGTCAGATGATTATTGACCTGCTTGAATGTGACTAGTAATAGTAAAAGTCATCAGATAGTGACTGCTTCCGGGACTAATACAACGCTCCATTAATGTTATAGTTCCCGACGCCCGCTGGGAAATTACCTCCTCTCTTGCCCCCCCCGTCCTGGAAGACAAGGGACACTTCAGCTGGGTGGGTGCTTGCCAGTGCATTAGAGTGTAAAACAGGGTCCTCTATTTAAAGCACAGCCTGTCGAACCTACTGGCGCTCTGAATTGCACTCACGGTAGACCCTCTCGTCTTTTTTCAGAGGTAGCCGTGAACGTGTCGGAGGTCCCGGTGAAAGTGTAGAAGGGGGATTGTTTCTGCTCGGTTACAGTCTGGTTCACCTCAAATCACGAGAGATGGCTGCGATGAAGGAGAACGAGTGCGTAGAGGACACTCGGAGACGAGAGGATTGTGCTCTTGAATTTGTTCTGTGTCCGAGTTGACTTTGTCTGCATCCGCAGCGACTACACCCACCTCTGGCGTTGGACTTTTTTTTTTTAGGTCTGTTCGCAGTATGGCTTGTGATATTATATATAACGCAGCAGGCCCTTCCTTTTATCTGTTTGCTTTTTTTAATCCTAACATGTGGAGTATTGTACATCATGTGTATTTCTTGGCCCCGTATGCATTTTTCATACCAATCCCCCAGGCGGAGCCCACCCGGACCTCTTAGCTCGTTCCCTCCAGGGCTAAAGATATATGAAGTCCCACCGCATAACTAAAGCCTCTTACATCATAGTTGCCTGGCCTTACTAGGGACTAATGGATACAAATGCAGAAGATTACTAATGATTACAGGAGCCGTGGCACATTCTCTTTGGCTGGAGATGATTAATACTTTTCTTATTGTCAACAAATTCCACGAAAGCATTGCCTGTGTTGCCAAATGCCTGATGTACCAGGAGCTGGCAGGGTGCCACCTATGATAATGATCATCATGCACTCGCAGGAATGCGATCACATGAAATTTTTACTTTCACAAAAAAAATAAAAAAATGATCACGTGTGGGAGCCCTGAAGTGTACATTAGTCCGCCACTGAAACTAGTCCCCAATAGATGCACTTTTTACTCCTGTTTAAGTTACATGTGGTCGTGCCCAGGTATTTGAAGTAATAACTTAGCCTTTTTTTTAACTAAAACCATATATTTCTGACTTTTTCTTTAAAGATTTACAGCCTCAATCAGAATAAATAGGCTTATTTTAGTCAGAAAATCTGAGTTTTTGGTTTATCGTCAGGAAAAAAACACCAGACTTATCCATTTAATGAAATCTAGTTCCTTCGTTGCTTTTACTTTGAGCATCATTTGTATTGAGATGAAGCTGCACCCAAAACTTATTGCACTTTTCAAAGATCCAACTAAAGGTAAAGGAAAGGCCTGCAGGGTCAGAGAGTTACGGTTAAGAATAGAAAGCATTTTGTCTCGTGGGCACACATCCTCGCTTTTATTCCACAAAGAGATACTGTGTCCTCTATCTTTGTCGTGCTCTCTTTCTCCTTCGCTCGCAGACAAACCCATTCAAGACTCAGTGATTAATTATTTACCCAGGCAATGAAATGCCAAAGCCGAGAGAAACACACCACCAGGAGAGAAAAGGTCACTCCCATCCTGCACGTAGATACACACCCTACGATACACACTCTCGCACACACACACACACACACACACACACAACAGTGATGGATGGCAAAAACATCTTTATCGGTGCTGCAGGCAGACAGAGTCTTCATCCTCGTGTCCAAATACCGTCAGGACCAAGGGCGAAGCAAAAACTTGACTGACGAGGAGAAATCTTTGAGTGAGAGCGCGCATTTAAAAAACACTCCCATGTCAGAGGTGGTGAACTGTCCGATCAATAGCAGTCTCAGACTCTGTCAAAGTGTGTGTGTGTGTGTGTGTGTGTGTGTGTGTGTGTGTGTGTGTGTGTGTGTGTGTGTGTGTTAACGTACCAGTGGCTGTGGGGCTAATCGTAACCTTTACTTGATGAGCTTGACTCGGACGTTGATGGGAAAATGACACGCGCCGAACACGACATGTGCACGCAAGAGGATTCGCCGCTTTAGATTGTGCGGTTCAGTCGAAGGGTGTCTGTGTGATTAAAGTTTAATGTCTTTGTTAATGTTCCTCCGCAGCTCCACGACACAGCTGGCCAAATGGGGTGCCAATGCTGCAGGATGATAAAAAGGTGAGTCATTACCTCTTCTTGTTTGTTTGTTTCCTTCTCGTGAATACTGACAGGACGCGATCATACAATGACTGCCTATTCAGGGATTTAAATAATTGGTTCACCCAAATGACATCTTTTTCTTTTTTTTTCTTTTTTTTACATTCCTCTACTTGTGTCCAGCCAGTTTTTGGTTTTTATTTTTCAAGATTTTTGAGATATATGTCTCAGTGGTTTTTCACCTTAAGAAATGGAGTTGAATGGAATTTCATTTGTGTCACTCACAATATTGAAAACATATAAATGAAGTACACTAAAAGATTCAACAGCAACATCAATTTCCTTAAACACCGTCCCTGTCAGTCCAGATGATGCGCAGACCTGACTGTCAACAGTTCTTATTGATTTCTTTCTTCTGAAGAAATATTTCGTCACTATAATCTGTCCTTCACAACCCTAAAGCATCCCAGCCTCCATCATTAAATACAAGCTATTTACTGCGTTTAACAGCAATGGTTATTTATTATTAAAGTAATAAATCATGCACCGTGAAGCAAATTCAAAACTGGCCGGCTTCTTCGGCATGATGCTTCTGGAGGCGCCTGATGACTAAACTAAAAAGATGAACATGGTAAACATCACTACTGCTTATCAGCATGTTAGCATTGTTGTTGTGAGCATATTAGCACGCTGACGTGAGCGTTTAGCTCAAAGCATTGGATGTAGACTGTTTGAAAAAGTTTGAACTATCGTTCAGATGTATCAACTAATATTTTAAGCGCTAATTCATTGCTAGCTGCTCTGGATGGGAGCACAGTCCACCTCCTCGGTAATAGCCCCTCGCTGTAGATTTTCACGGTACCAATTCAAATGTCTCCTTGCCCGCTTAATGATTTCTTGTCTTGTTTCATGCAGATGGTGAGCGGTCCATTTATAATATGTATGTACGCTCAGCCTCTGGTGGGCTCTTTGTACAAACTGTGAGTCAATATGCCAATAGCCATCACCCTTGGTTACTGTATTTCCTTGCAGGGCTGTCTATTCATTCTAAGCCGACAAGGCATCGTAGTCATGGCTCGACATCATTGTGCTTTTTGAGGTGAACTAGGAGACAGAACAGGTCCGGGAAACGAGATTTTGATTGCAGATTAATGAAAGGGCGCGCTGTAATACGCATACCAGAGTCGTAATCCCCCTCCACACTTTTTTTTTTTTTCTTTCCCATGTCAAAGACACACATGTGAAATGCTTATGACACACACACACACACACACACACGCACACACATACCTCCCTAATTGTCTGCAGTGTCACATTTCTGGGCTTAGTTGTGTTTGGGGTATGGCAGGGTGGGCCTGTAGGTTACTGGGTCAACAGCGCAGCCTCAGTAGCCTGACACTCACACATTCCACACAACTTTAGGCTGATTTTTATTTTTGTATTTATTTTAAAAAAAACGAGTAAATATGTTGATGATTATTTACAAGGACTCGTGATCTGAAGTTCATTTTAGCTTTCTCGAAAATCTACTTTCCAGGTATATTTAATTGAAAATCCATAAAATAACAAAAGACGGTGACATTTAAGGGTTCAGTATGCTTCAAATGATCGAGCTTGTACAAAAAGTGTCCCATCTAAAGGATAAAGTGTTTATACCTGCGCCGCATGGCCACCCTTGCTGGCAGGACAAAAAGCCTGTCCCCGCCCCCAACCAAGCTAATGCAGAGGTCCTATTCAAATATGGAGCATTTTAACAAAAGTGGGATGTACCACAAATGACATACAAAAACTTCTCTTTTTGTCTGATAGCTGGCATTATGCTGAATATTTTTCTTTTAAATTGACAGTGAATACATTATTCACAGTTTCACTTCACCCTTTTTAGCTTTGCTTCTACAGGGTGATTATTTCCATTCTCTTAACCCATAGGCACCCTGCATTATATTTCAACCTATGCCATCAGCTTAAATCTGTGTCGCACAAGAAGTGAGTTGGTATTGTGATCTCATACTGCAGGGGTGGCTAATTGTTGTATAAGCTTGAAGAATCTTCTCTTATAACTAAATCACTATTTTACAGCATCTTGTCTGGTGCACCTACAGAGATAAAAAAACGTATGCAATTAACCAATTCTTCCAGGATTAGCGGTGCATCCTAAAGGAACTCTTTAACATAAACAAAACGCCAAATAAGGGGAATCCCGACGGAGACGAGAAAGCAGGAACTCCCTGGCATCAACTGCATGAATGCAAAACTAGTCTTGGTATTAAAATTTGAGCCGAGCGCCGTGGAGCTGCTGCTTTTTTCCCGAGCTCGGAGTGATTTGATTTGGGTCTCACAACACTCACTCATATTTCGTCTGCTTTTTTTGTGTCCTTCCACTTCACCTTAAAAACAAAAAACAAAAAATTACAGAAACAAGTTGGAGTCTGTTCTTTGAAAATAGCTTGGGGGGAAAGAAAGTACGACCTCCTGGTGTTGATGAAAATACAGTTTAGTTTTCTCTCTTTTGTCCAGCTTTTTAAATCATTGGTCTTATTTTTGTAAAAAAAGAAAACGTGTGTGTCTGTGTGTGGCTCTTATGAAAGCGAGCCTCAAATTTCACCTTGGCACAGCGGCGGCGCTGCCCAGGAGCGAGAGAAATGAAAAGCATTCATTTTCTCAGCTTTCCACTGTGAAGGGAGACAGCGAGAAGGATGCAGGGTGAGAGAGACAGGTGCTTCAGTCGAAGGGTGAACGTGTGTGTGTGTGTGTGTGTGTGTGTGTGTGTGTGTGTGTGTGTGTGTGTGTGTGTGTGTGTGTGTGTGTGTGTGTGTGTGTGTGTGTGTTAGCTTGAGACTATAAATGTGTAGGCGGGGGATGTTTTTGTGTCTGCTTGCCAGGAGTGGAGAAAAAAAAAATATTATTGAATAAATCAATTTATCTGAAAGTTTTAAATCTCCAGACTACTTGTTAAGTTCATGAATACAATAAGAGACAAAGGGAGGGTGAGATTAAAAAAGAAAAAACAGAACGAGCAGAGGAAAGAAGAGCGAACTTGAGACAGAAGGAGGAGGCGGCGGTGAGTGAGACGATGGATGGAGAAAGCCCGAGGGACGGCGCTCAAATCAAGGAGAAGTCAAGTGCAAAAGGGATAGTAGATTAGTGAGCTGCAACCACATTACAGTGACGCTCAAAGGGAGACAACAAGGAGGAGATGTGTGTGTGTGTGTGTGTGTGTGTGTGTGTGTGTGTGCGTGTGTGTGTGTGTGTGTGCGTGTGTGTGTGTGGAGGGGGCAGCTGCTGAGGTGGGAGATGGAGAGGGCTCTGCTGGTGTTGGGGGACTCGGAGGGCGGAGGAGAAAAACAAATGAAAGGACGCCGAGATGTGTGAGAAAAGCACGAGGCGCTCGCAGCAGGTGACGTCCTGTGACAACCTGTTACACCGTCCACAAAATAAAGCCCACATGCCGACACTCCTAATAGCTGTTGAGATGTATGTGTGTGTGTGTGTGTGTGTGTGTGTGTGTGTGTGTGTGTGTGTGCGCGCGTGATCTTGTGCTTATATACCCTTGTAAGAAAATCCTCCACAATGGGGTTTCAGGCAGTCATTACAGCCTACAAGGGGCTATTTAAGGTGTCGAGCTTAAATGAGCTTTAATTAGTCTCAGACCATTATCGACCTCGACCATCCTACGAGGAATGGGACGACATCGACAGATCTCTGGCAGAGCGAACGGCGGTCTGTAATTTACACAACAGGAGGACTCAGCCGAGGAGTGAGCAGATCTAACACCAACGGAAAATAATGTATCAGCGCTGCTTTTCCTTTATCTGATTGAGGAAGGACTGTTTTTGTTCCGTTTTGCAGGTCAAAATGCCCCTTTTGCATCCGGTGTGTGTCACTCATCCTAATGAGCTGAACCGTGTGGCATGCACAGGGTTCATTATTTTCAGTGAAAAACAAAATGTGAATTTATTTGTGTTCATTAGCATTTATTGTTTGTTTTTTTTCGTACTTAGACAGACACGGCACATAATCAGCGACTCGTTTTGTTTTTGTCCCTTCAGTTTCTATCATCGGAAGTATTTTCTGCGCTGTTACCACAAGCAGACCTTGTTACTGGAATTTATGGTGATGAGTGTCTTCTCACAGCAGGAAACAGCTTATTTTGCGGGGACATAAAAATCCAGGTCAAAATCTACCAGCATCAGGGATGATCCAGTGTCATCAGCTTCCTCCGTACAAAGAACTGGCGTTATTATTATTATGCTGAATAATATGGCATCCAAGAGTCGTCTCCTTTTTGGAAAATGAGCTTGGTTAGATCAGAAGATTGATACCACTATCATTTGTTACTACACATACTTGGAATATGCTTCAACAAAACTTTAAATTGACCTCATTAACACCGCTGAGACAATTCTGAGGTTATCGTATTGATAATAACCGCCATTGCTTTTATGTTATTGTTTTGTTTTTATTGATATAGCCATGTATTCTTCTTTTATTACAATATGATTCCAGTGGTGTTTCCACCATTGGAAATGAGGATTCTGCCTCTTTTACGAGATTTTAGATAAACTAAATGAAATGAATGATATCTTTTCGACAAGTGTGGAGCTAGAGCCAGGAGACGGCAACGCCAACACCACAGCGTCTGAGAGCAGGAGTCAGTATTTTAATATTTGAACCAGAATGGGAGTGAGAGGAGTTCACCTCCTTATCCACATTTCCCTCCTTCTTTCAACAGCTGTCTCAGATAATATGTCTGACATTCACATGAGCATTGCAAACATCATCTCAGCCGCGGCTAGACGCGGTCTGTGTAAACATCAAGCGCTCGCATGTCTTCGGCGAAACATTGGCATTTAGAAAGGTGCATCGACCGCACGATGAAGTATCCTTGTTGCCCATCGGTGGACAGTATGTGAGGGTGTTTTTATTGATCGTCATGGAAACGTCTGACTCCTGGAGTCCAGTCAGGAGGACAGACGCTGATCCAGGAAATCGGATAGTCAAGTGAACCTCGCGAACCTATTGGAAGTTTATAAAGAGATCGTAAAGTAATCTCAATCCTCTCCGCCTGTCTCTCCGCAGCTACGTCTACGACCCCTCTGAGGCGGTGGACGGGAGGAAGACCGACTCCGCGGGCAGCTCGCTCTACCAGCCCCACCACCTCCCCAGCGGTGACCCGCTCAGCGGCCTCAACAAGCAGAAGCAGGGCTTCAACAACCTGGGCTACAGCAGGTCCAACGACAGCACGCTGAGACTAGAGGTGGACAACAACCACGTCAACCACCGGCTGCACGCCGCTCCTCCGCCCGTCAAGGAGCTGAACAGGCAGGGGAGCGCACCGCACGCGGATGGAGCTCTGTACATCATCCAGCCCGAAGCTCTGGGACCGAGATGGGTGATGCAGGACAAAGGGCCGAGCCAGGTGCCGGTTTACCCCGAAATGCAGGGGTACGAGAACCAGCGGGGCTACGGCGAGCGGGGGCGCAGCGCGACGAGGAACGAGTGGGACTGCTCCATCAACGAGTGCGGCGTGATTGGCGGCGGAAGCCTGTCGGCGGACGAGATAGACGAGGGCGTGGGAGGGACGCCGGAGTACCCGTGCGACACGGGGGACGAGGGCAGCGTCCTGTCAGTGGAGATCCACACCAGCACCACCAGCCTGTCCTCGGCCGACACCAGGGACGAGCTCAGGATCCCGAAGACGCCGGACGTGTCCACCTTCGAGAGCGGCATCTCGGTGATGAAGAGCGAGGACGAGGACGAGGACAAGGCGAGGACCAAGGAGGAGGAGGAGGTGCAGAGCGTTACAGACTCGATGGTGGCGGAGGCCCTCGCCGCTTTGGAGGCCGCCACCGCCGGGGAGGACAGTGAGTGACGGGACCTCTGCTGAAAGAAAATGAAAAGTATAAAGATTTATTTTTGAACTTCAAAATCTTGGATATTTTTTTATTTTTGGTCACTCTGACAGAAGACAATGTCAGCCGTATGAAGGAGGCAACTCTTCCAACGCCACAAATGAAAGAGTTGTGTCGACTGTGAATATCGCCTGCAGCAATATCAGCCTGTTATGAATCGAGTGTGTTTAACACTCCACAAGAAGCTGTCCTAAGAAGCCTGTAAGTGCTCACTCACTGCTTTGCCATGTCCATACTGCCCTTGTACGGGCATTTAAAAAATATACGTTTTGTCACGTTTGCCTCATTTTGGAGCATCGCTAAGCTAATAGAGCGTAGAGTCGATATATTTCCTTTGTGCACTCACAGTCCTTGCCATAGCTCGTTGTCTCTTCACGAATCTCGCCCTCGCTTCACTGAGCGAGAGAGGAAAGGTCATTGCGTATATTTTATTTTTTTATTATACCCATGTTTTTGTCTCTATTTTGTCTTCTGCTGTTATTTATAATATCTTCCCTCGCATCGCTTTTGTTGTGAGAAGGAACTGGACGTTGATCGGAGCAGAAAAAGGCGGGAGTGAGGGAGGATGCGGAAGCGGTCCTTATTTATAACTCAATGTGTCATCGTTGATTTCATCGGAATAAAACAAAATGAATACTGTATCTACTTTTGAAATTTAGAAATATATAGTTTACACACACATCATCGGACTCATGAACACTGACGACTCTCTTTCTTTTCATAATGTGACTAAATGCTCAACATTAGAGTGTGACACCATTAATGGTACATCAGAAGATCTATGCACGTTTTAAATCTTCAGCAGATTACCGAACGATGGAATAGAAAAACAGCCACCTTTACATTTCACTGATATCTAGCTTAACAAGACCAGTTGAGGTAAAATCATGGATGATTAAACCACAAAGGGGACATTAATTCACCCTTCCAGCTCAGTTTTTTTTTCTTATATTTCATAGGTCAGGCTTAGTGTTTCCAGTCTGGCCCATGACATTAGTTCAATCCGCAGCGTGCCTATGTGCCTTATAACGAACTAATTGAGGCTAGCCGGTGCAAAGGAAAGAGTGAGTGAAGAGTGTGTTAATACCAAATAAACCGTTACAAAGTTCTGAATAAGTTTCACTGCGACGCCCCCATTTCACTCATTGTTTGCCTGCCAAATCATTTCTAGATATTATATTTGTTTTGTAAAATAAAGGAATGTACTTTTAAAATGTGTGGACTGTGAGGTACTTTGTGTACGTGGTGTGTAATTATTAATTTTCATGTCAGCTAACATTATATCATCATACTTTGAAAGCTTGGGTGGGGTAATGTATTTCATTTGTTGAAACTCTCTTTTCATCCGGACAGCAATCAATAAATAGAATGTCCCGACAAAAACAAGAAACAAATCTGTGGCTGTCGCAGGAATAAAGGCTGAATGAAATGATTGGACAAGCTACTTGTCTGTCTGCCTGTCTGTCTGTCTGCCTGCCTGTCTCTCTGTCTGCCTGCCTGCCTGTCTGTCTGCCTGCCTGCCTGTCTGTCTGCCTGTCTCTCTGTCTGCCTGCCTGTCTCTCTGTCTGCCTGTCTGTCTGCCTGCCTCTCTGTCTGTCTGTCTGCCTGTCTGCCTGTCTCTCTGTCTGCCTGCCTGTCTGTCTGTCTGTCTGCCTGCCTGTCTGTCTGTCTGCCTGCCTGTCTGTCTGTCTGCCTGCCTGTCTCTCTGTCTGCCTGTCTGCCTGCCTGTCTGTCTGTCTGCCTGTCTGTCTGTCTGCCTGCCTGTCTGTCTGTCTGCCTGCCTGTCTCTCTGTCTGCCTGTCTGCCTGCCTGTCTGTCTGTCTGCCTGTCTGCCTGTCTGTCTGTCTGTCTGTCTGTCTGCCTGCCTGCCTGTCTGTCTGTCTCTCTGTCTGCCTGCCTGTCTGTCTGTCTCTCTGTCTGCCTGCCTGTCTCTCTGTCTGCCTGCCTGTCTCTCTGTCTGCCAGTCTGCCTGCCTGTCTGTCTGTCTGCCTGTCTGTCTGTCTGTCTGTCTCTCTGTCTGTCTGTCTGCCTGTCTGTCTGCCTGCCTGTCTGTCTAACTGCCTGTCTGTCTGCCTGCCTGCTTGCACTCGGCTCAACCACTCATTGTCAGTGTTGCCAGTTGGGGCTGGTTTCTGCACAATTGGGCCACTTTTGGGTGAGAAAAAATAGTTTTGGCCTGGTAGATGAAATTTGGCTGCTTATATCAACATTTGGAAAGCTTAAAAAAAGCTGACATTTTATGGTCAAAAACATTTTATATCTTGATAATGACTGACTTTGATCTCCGCTTGATTGAAACGTTGCATAATTAATATTGCTGGGAGCTTTCAACACAGTGTTCAGATTTGTTTGATTTAAAAACGCAGATTTAGAAATTCAGTTGACCTTGCTGTGTCCTCTCACTAATATTATGACTCATTTAATTTGATAAATGTTGGATTGACGTGAGTTGTATTCATTAGGGATTAGGGAGGACCTGCATACATTGAGGTCTTGCCGACTCTGCGACTTTCTTCCGAGATTAAGTGACTTTTCTAGCTCAGAGTTGGCAACACTGGGCTAGGTTTTTTCTGGTTGGATATTTTATTTAATTCTATCTTATTCTCGCTAGCTTCTCCATTATTACCAACCCAAGCTTCCAGGGTGGCTTGCTACTGGTCAACATTGCAAATCTGCAGGTCACAGTTCACCAAAGTTGGTCTTGAGGAGTAAAATTCAAGCACATTTACTTCAGCCTTGCGAGCAAATCTATTAATTGCAGCAGTTCTATTCTATAATGCTGGTGTGTCCTTTGAACAGATTTTGGTTCAATTGTTTACTTATTCCCTTAATAAATTCCTTTTCTTAACACCTTTATAGCTGTGTGTCATTTGCTCTTGCTTCAAACCTAGAAGTGATTGTCCCACACTTGACATTAGTTCATTGTAAAGGACGGTGTTTATTTTATAGTCTTTATTGAGGTTGTCTTTCATCTACTGTTTTAAATCTTTTAAATGTCAAGAAGCAAATGGACCCTCTCAGAGATTCTGTGATTCTGCATGACACCTAATTCATGTTTACGAGTGCTTCCCTCCCTCCCTCTTCATAAACGTGTGTGATCGCTGTGGGACTTTGGTGTTTAAACCTCGCCCTCGCAGCAAATACAGCCTCGGCATGAGGCGTTCAGGGCCTCGGTGCCTCGGCTAATGAGCACCTCAGGGTCTTCTTGCTCGAAACAGGAAGACTCACACGAGCACCTTGGAAACATCCACAACAACTATGACTGA
This sequence comes from Ophiodon elongatus, assembly GCA_016806645.1. Taxonomy (NCBI): domain Eukaryota; kingdom Metazoa; phylum Chordata; class Actinopteri; order Perciformes; family Hexagrammidae; genus Ophiodon; species Ophiodon elongatus. Next base: position 1,495,767 of record JACSYO010002151.1, read on the forward strand.
ATAAAAAAGAAAATCCCAATCTTCCCACTGACTTATTGTTGTCGCAGCAGGAGAGGCCATTAGTGTGTCTGTCTCTTTGTCTCCTTGTCTCCTTGTCGCTGTCAGTGCAGGAGGTGGAACGGAGCCCTGACGATACCAAAATTAGCCCTTTCTTTGGACATGTATCTATTCATCTCACCCACTCCTTTCTATCTTCATCCCCCTTGCGCTTCGCTCGTAATTGCTCGCCATGGGTCTCACAATTATAGTGTTCTCTTTTCCAGCCTGAAACTTGGCTCGCTCTGTTGTTGGACTTTGTTTTTAGGCATGCCAGGGTCGAATGTTTTTCACAAGGTCTTTTTAATTCATTGATTTTCGAAAGAAATGCATGTGTTTTGAACAGTCTTTGATCAAATTGCTTGTTTTTACTCGCAAAACTCCAAAAGATATGTTTTTCACTAGTTTTCATTAAATCCCTGTTAGTTTCAAACTCAAGACCTTTCCACGTCACATACAGCACGATGTCTCTCAATGTGATCGACTGCCAGCCTCCAGCCTGTATGTGTGTGAATGTATTCAAAATTTAGCTGAACATTTGATCCCAAATGACTCGGGGATACAGCGGCGTTGCTGTTTAGTCAGCAGTCAAATCACAAGCTGGAGAACAAACAAGCTCATTCATCGGCACTGACTTCTTCCTACAGACAAACCAACTCGAAAACACGTCTGATTCAACCAGTAATTGTATTTACAACGGAGTCTTACCACTTTACAAGTTAGCAAATCTGTCAAGAATTTTCTGAGAATCAAATCACACAACCTATAATGTTAGTTTCTGCTCCAAACGCTGGTGAAAAAACTCTTTCCAGAATATGTTGTTTTCTTTATGAGGTTCTGAATGCACACCCTATGTTTGCAATCGGCGCTAAGAAGTAAGTCACACCTGCACCAGAGAGAGTGTGGGTGCGCTAGTCTCGCGAAATGAACAAGCATTTCCATATATCCACAGAGCGTGATGACAACAGGACCTGCTGTGGAGTTCCGGCTTTATCAAACCAGTGACTCATCTTTTCATCAATGCACCGTTTCAGTGTGAAACAACAGAGCCGAGCTTGGCTTGTGCGTCACCAGATTACTTTGATCCTTCAAAGATACACGGAAAGGTAGATTATATATAGATAGATATAGATACATAACAGCTTGGGATTTATTTTGGCACTAAGGTGTGAAGATTGAAAGTAAGTGATGGGATAAGCATTCAACTTAATATGTGAAGAATGAAAACTACTTCGGGTCACATTAAACCACACTACCATGTTTGTTTGTGGCTTCTTCAAAATAAGAGTCCCTATTTTAGGAAAATTGCATGCTTATAACACAACTTTAGTCAAGGTAAAAACCTTGTATCTTCACAATTATAACTCCTTCGGGGCTAAGAAAGCCAATCTCGTGTTGTCAAAATGATTGGGATTTGGGATTTATCTGAAGGGCAGTGAGAGAGTTTTATGAGCCTATAAGGGTCTCTAGACCCATAGAGAAGCATTTAAGTCATAAGACTGGTATTAGTCTATTTTTTTCTACTGTCACCGTGTTCCATGAAAATGCCAAAATGAAAAAGTGTCTGTCTCTCAAGACTTTCTGTCATCTCTGCCCTTTTTGGGGGACACAAATCAAAACAAAAAAAAAAAGCCTTTGTTTTTTCAGATATTGAACGAAAAAGCCACGCATGCATTCTTCAGACCTTCATCGGGGCAAACGTTTGACAAATGGGAATCTCAAGGCTTTTAATGACGTCACATAGCGCGCACCTGTGCCTGGGCTTGCAAGTACACATGGGAAATGTTGTTCACGCTCACAGTTCCCAAAGGCATGAAACTAAGAAACTAAACATACATAAATAAAGACAGCAGTCAAAAAAATCGAAAATAACAGAATCTGCAGTTTGTGTGATGTATCTGTGGAGCTTAGTATGTATTTGAGCCTTGGGAACAACAACTGTGAACATTTCCCAGCTATATTGGCATGAACAAGCACAGATGTGTTGTATTTGATGTCATGTTCATTCCCTTTATTCAGTCATTTGCCTCGATGATTGTCTAAAGTCTGACACCTTGGCTTCTCGACTAAACACCTGGATACCTTATAAAGTACCTTTTTTTTCAAGATTTGATGTTTTTGTTATTCTCAGTATTGAATTGTGTCTAAAAACTAATTCGAAACACATAAATAAGCCACAACGTGAGGTGTCACGTATTTCATTTGACGTCATTGTAGGATCTCAGATTTACTTTTTAGCAGGATAACTGCATCGATGGTTTTGGTCTTTTCATGGGAATTCTTCAAAACATATTATTACCAGACTTACCCTTCAATATTTCAACTTATTTGAAAGCATGAAAATCGCAAAAAAAAAGAGATGTGCAGATACGTTGATTGTTTGTGTGCGAGGGCCAAAAAACTGAGTGAATGAACCATGACACCCCCGTATGAAAGCAGGAAATGGAGTTCACCTTTCTATCTTGTTTTCCATTATATAAGTTACCTCTCAGTATCCTTCACTGCTGCTGTCACCCCAGTGACTCGCAGTAATCAATTCACCTCACCGCGCCTCAAGATAACAGCACAAAAGTAGTTTGGCAACAAGCTAATTTGTGCCACAACCTGCTGTGCGTTGATTGTAAATGGAGGCAAATAAAGAGCACTTGTGTGTCAGATTTCTTCATGTTGTCTTTATTAGGTCCATTAGGCAGCCGACTGTAGAGAGTCCCCGAGGTGTGTGCGCCTGCTATGTTTGTTTTTCTCAAGGCTTTGTTGGAGTTAATGATGTCACCCTTAATTGTGACACACACGCACACGTCCTTGTCTCAGAGGGATTGTAGGACTGTATTTAAAGAGGAAATATCCACCTAAAACAGGATTGTTCTACGGATTCTTGCTGCCCTAAAAACCCATTAATCAGTGTCAACATTAAATGGTATCTATCCCCATTAACATGTCTGAGAAAGAGTCCAAAATAACCCACCTTGTTTTGGAATTAGCCCTGGAAATGGGCTAATGTGTTCACTCTGGTTAAATATTAAACTGAATTAGATTCAGTGGTGAAAACTGAAATAACAAAGCTTAAAGCTGGGGGAGGCAGTATATTTTTGGCGTCGTTGGGTTTCGCCGTATTGTAATTAAAGTGGTCTGAGAGAAAACTAGACTTCTGCACCTGCTCTTAGCTCTTTTTTTTTCAGGCTTTAGAAAACTGTGATGAGAGACTTTGACTAATCACAGGTCATTTCAGAGAGAGGGCTTTCCTATTGGCTGTTCTACCTATGCAGATACACTCGCACATCTCTTCGATGGGAGCCGGATTTAACGGTGAAATATCCTGCAGTACCAGTTAAATTACAATTTGCTGAAAGGTTATATATGGTAGTGAAGTAGAGAAGATCACTATCTAGAAAATAGGCAACATCCTGTAAGCTACTGGTCATACCAGACCAAGTGTGGATGCAGTATCAAAATCAGTGAGTATATTGAATTAAGCAAAGGTAAGTTTTATTGCTATGAGTTCAACTTTTCATTTGTGAGAGAATGAAAGTCCTATTTGAGCTTTCTGGAGTCTTTAACTCTGGTTAAGATACTATGTAAGTCCAATTACTGCTGTCATGTGTAAAAGCAGACTGGAAACACACAATGGAGTGAAAGAAAGTTGGGCAGTCAGCCATTTCAGAAGGTCACTGCGTTTACGGGCCCTGGTGTAGTTCAAAAGGTGTTAAACATTGACTAGACTTCCTCCCTCTGGTACCAAATATTTCCCTAAAAAAATATTCCCCACCTGAGCCAGAGCTCCATCCTCTTGGCTGATATCCAGGGACAAAGATAAGATGTGGGGCACTTAGCCTGGCATCGGCATGGGAACCCTGTCGCCTGGAGGCCTGAATAATTCAGTGCCCGAGATAAATTTACTGCTTATGAAGTCACGCAAAGAGAGACGGAACGGCGCTTTAATATTATCTATACCGCTTTTATATGCATACCTTATTTCCCTGTGGATTTTCTAGCGCCTTTAATGTAGTGTGAGAAACTTTTCATAACACCGGTGACGCCCTCATCCAGAGAGAGCTAAAGTAAATACACATACATGCAACTGGAGTCAATATTTGCGCCAGCTTCTCGCGCTGCTTATTCATGTCCTGCACTGTCAACCGCATGCGTCTGACAGGTTTAACACCCCGAGCTATCCTCTGTTGTGTGTGTGTGTGTGTGTGTGTGTGTGTGTGTGTGTGTGTGTGTGTGTGTGTGTGTGTGTGTGTGTGTGTGTGTGTGTGTGTGTGTTTATGAAAGGTAGGTTTGCTTTGAGCCTACAGCCATGGGTGTGGTGACATCGCCTTGTGTGCCATCAGGTTTGTTTTTGTTTTTTTTACTGCATGTTAATGTTTCTTCCTCCCGGTCAACACTTTGAAAGTCAATCGTCCCTCCAGCGCTGTCAAGTGACACCATCGGCAGTCATATGGCACACAGAAAACTGTTTTAATCACGTCCTTTGCTGGTCAGAGAAGTTAATAATTTAGTGAATAACCAGAAATTAACAGATTTTTCTTTTTCTGGTCGTCTATTGTAAAAGGCCAGAAACATTGCATCCTGCATGAGTGAACCTGATAAGAATCGGAAGGTCAAGAGGAGACAAAACGAGTCAAGGATTGTTAATGCTCAAAACACCTCTCCATCTCATCTCTATTAACTGGAAAGAATATGATAGAGAGCCCGAGGTCGTCGGACTACCTGGTTGAGATGAATAAGACAAATCATCTTTTCATTACGCCGCGAACAGGCAGAAAAGGAGCGAGGAGGGTGCAGATATGAGAGAAGTGGATGAGAAAGAATAGAATATGAAGACGGATGGTTCACTCACATGAGCGAGGAGAGGGAGAAGATAGCCTGTGGTTATCAGTGGGCCCTAATGTACAAATGTCTCAACAGGTATAGTGTAGGATTAAATAACAACAATAAAGTTAATTATTTATAGTTTGACATGTTAGTCATCTTTATTTCTTTTATTATACAACGATAAAAACACAGCAAACTGTCCCAAAATATGAATAACAGGTATTCATTAATTATTTTTTTAAAGAAATTAGGCAGAATGAAATGACATTCACATATATCAAGTTGGAAAAAAACATGCCTAAAATGATATGTTTTGATCAAGATCTGGGGAAAATTATATATTTGGATGGTTAGCTCATGAGGGTCTTCAAATTTGCGATTTAGACTTCCATAAAGGACTCACAGACAGATTTTAAAAAAGGGTGATTAAAATCAAAGGCTGAGATATAATGACATTTACTTTTTGGTCCTACGTTTTCCATAATCCATCTTTTAATAAGACGTTCTTTGCCTGGTAATGCGGAGACCAAAACAAAGCTAAAAGAAGGGTGAATGTTGCAGTTCACCAGGAGGACATGAGAGCTAATGTTGCTCAATGTCTGCTAGATGTTTAGTAAGGCAAGTCTTTGCTAACACGTTAGCTGAAAACAACTTTATGAGCTGATAAAAAAAACATGAATGTGGTTTTAGATATTTAGTTATGCCTGATTGACACATGGTAAACCACAAATAGAAAAACTGGTACGTGACCTCGAAGTGTGGAGCAGACTGACCCGTCTCAAGATGCAGGTTTAAGGTTCTGTTGATGTCAAAATAACACTGTCACTTTAAGAGAAAACTGAATAAGAAGCCATGTTTTAATATTAAAACTAGTTTGTTGTTCGACCCAGAATACTGCACTCTCTTCTCTATTAGAGGTCAGGTTGGAAGAGAAACATCAAGGCACTCTGTTGTTTTACTCTTTCCACATTTGCTAATGCTCCGATCTAATTCCTGGTTCTGTGACTGCTCATATGAGTTAGTTTCTCCTTCCGGTTTGGGAATGAAAACCTACAATGTAATCACAGACTGTCTGTATGCGTCTCTGGGGTGTGGTTCCATCAATTCCCTGACTGATGACGTGCAAAAATTCCGGTTTACCTCCACATACAAAAACATATGTACACACATCATCGGCATATTGAGTAACAAGACCGTAGTCCATTGGGAAAGCCCCGGTTCAGGCTTCCTGGACATTAAGCAGCCGCCGTGCCTAAATGCCCACGAGTAAGGCACTATTGTAAATATATTTGAAGAGGAAATGGAGTGTATCACACGTTCCCCGTTACTGCTTGTAAAATAACTGGCTGGTGTGACTGTATGTCACTCTCGCCACCGTCGTCCTCATCTTCAACAGCACCTTTGGCTCCCCGTGGAGCGGGAATGTGGAGGGACAGCTCCCTGGACTACTTCGCTCCTCCAGCGCTGATGGTTTAATGTTCTTGTTCGGGTTTTGTCCAGATGTTGTCTTCTCTCCTCTGGATCCTCTAGAGTGCTATCGTTCATCTTTGTCCAAGTTGTCCATCTGTTCCTGTAGAAGGAAATAGTCTTGATTTAATACAGAAAATAATCATTGATAATCTTCAGATTGGGTGTGTTCTCCCATCAGGTTTGTTTACTTCCTTGGGCTGAAGGTTTTTTTTTCCATTTCTCAAACAGCCAATATGAAAAAGCTAAAAGTCAATATGTGAGCTAACTGTATGGAATAAAAAAAAAAACACTGATGTTAATGAGTGTAAGCTTAAAGCTGTAAAATATAAAAGCTGGATTCCATCCAGGAAACATGAGTATAAAACTAATTGATCCAATAAAGGCCGCAGAGTCTAAACAGACTAACCTCTCATATTACAAAGCCTGAATTTCAGAAACTGTAGAAAACAATCTGAGATAGAAGATAGAAGATTTCAACTGCACACTTCAGTATAAGAATTCATACATCAACATCATCATCATCATCATCATCATCATCATCATCATCATGTTAAACTTGTGTCACACGTGTCACACACAGTTCCAGCTGTGGGATTACTGGTGTTGTGTAATGATGCAGGATTTATGAAGCATCTCTGCCTCTGTGTTTGGAGCGGTTCTCCTTTAATGAGCTTTGTTAAACGTGTAATAAAACATATTGTGTGCATGTGAGGTTTCAAAACGACCTCCTGACAATAGTGAGGAAAATGTCTTAATATGGTTTGAGAAAAATGGCGTCTTTTGTAACTTCAGCCAACTGCGGGTATCATTCTCAGTTTTATTTCAGAATAAAAGACCTTGTCATTAAAACGCCTCAATTTGGAAGCAGTTTAAAACAGAGCAGAAATCTGTATTTAATACAAAGATCGGATTAACACGGTTGATATCAGTCAAATCAGATCGGTGCATACCAACAAAAAAGAAACCAAAATCTTGAAAATCTTGCAGATGATAGATTGTGACTCTATAGCGCTGCAAAAACTGGGGCGAGCGCCGTATGTATGAACAGTACATGTTATTATCGAGCAAGCATCTCTGATGACTGATATTGAGGTTGAATTAGCGACGGGAGCCTCGTCTGGCTGCTCTGCTGCCGAGAGTGTTGAATGAGTATTCAATCTTTTTGGTCACAAACAAAACCGAAAAGAAACCACGAGGACATTTTCTGTGCGGTTCAAAAGCAGCGTCAACGGGAAGACGCAACTCCTCCTCCAGCTCGTAAAGCGTAGATGAAACACAGAGGAGAGACGTGCGGAGGCCGTTTACGATCACCTGGAGCATTGCAATTTCATAACCAGAGTTCCTGTGGTGTAAACAGAAAACAGCGGGCTGGAGGCTAATTATTGCTTTGGTCGGATATTTCAGGAGCTCTTTTATCATAAATATTTCAACACGTACGTATTTAGCTATAAATCACATTAGCTTCACGTAATTCAATACACAGCTGAATCTACTACACGGTCACCAATTTGACATTGAAAATGTATTGGCTAGTATTTTTTTTTTATAATCGATTCACCATTTTTCAGGGAAATTAAAATAATAATTTCTAGTTCTGGCTACAGATTTGCTGCTTTTCTTTCTTTTAGATCATGGTAAACTGAATATTGTATTGTAGGTCAGACAAAACAAGACACACACAGAGAGAGAGAGAGAGAGAGAGAGAGAGAGAGAGAGAGAGAGAGAGAGAGAGAGAGAGAGAGAGAGAGAGAGAGAGAGAGAGAGAGAGAGAGAGAGAGAGAGAGAGAGAGAGAGAGAGAGACCTACGGGGCTTTAGAACACTGTATCAGATATTTTTCACTATTTTCTGACATTTAGAGAAAATAGTTATTAGTTGCAATCCCCTACACAGCTACAACGAGTAAAACAGTGCAAAATGTTGTGTGCTATAAATTTTCTCAGTCAAAACATTCTCTAGTCAACCGAGGCAGAATGTCACCGGGAGCTGTGAACACCCCCGTTATTAAAAGAGCACAGACATGTATAAGCAGGTATACCCGTAAATACTTTTGCATACATAAGTAGCATATCAATGGCCGAAGAGCAAAACCTCCTATCTGAAAAAGTACCTTTTTTGAGAATAAAAAACAAAAGCTTGTTTTCTTGCAGAATGCTATTTGTTAAGGATGCCCAATAAAATAATACAAAATACAAAAAAATACTTAAAAAGAAAAATATACAAAGTGCAGATAGGAGGTTATTCCCCACTTTTCCTGGATCATTTCGAAGATGGAAGGTTTTGAACTTTGTCCATCGATATATCTATACACAGGGTGTGTATGAGCGGGGAAGACAGAAGCAAAGACAAAGCAGGACACGGACGAAGAGGTTTCCAGTACACAGACCTGCTGGGACTCGGACGTCGTCCGGCTCTTGGGCTCCGTCGCCGTGGGAGACGCAGGAACGCTCCCATTGGAGTCTGTTATTAGCAGCGTCCGCCTCTCCCTAGTCGGTTTTTCACACTTCGTCACCCGGAACCTGAGGGGCGACATTAAAATGAAAAGGTTTTGAATGTTTTTTCTGCCGTCTGGGAAAGTCTTGCACGCGACAGAGTCGGCTCATTAAAACAAATTGCTGTGCTCAGAGTATGTGGGAACCACTGGCTGAACTCTACAGCGTATTACTGCTGGACTCTTTCAAGAAAGTTATTAAAAAACGATCCCAGAGTATTTTTCCAGGTCAGAAATAAATTAGAACTTAGCTGCCCCTCTTTGCTGTTCTTTTGTTCACTTTTTAAATAGTATATTCACACCATAAGCAATATAAATAACCCGTAGAAAATAGTCCTTTAATGAATGAACTCAGTGGGTGTGAGCTATTCTCATCTGTGCCACAGCGGGCGTCTGCCTCCGTCTCTTCTCACTGATAATACACAAACAAACACACACCCTGTGACCTAAACTTTACGCCTCTCTCATCCACCCACCCACCCACTCAAAAAGGCACCTGTGTGCACACACACACACACACACACACACACACACACACACACACACACACCAAAGCTTTAATTAAATCAGCAAATGAATATTCGTATCCAGGTCATGGTGACCCTCTGCGTACGCGGCCATTCATCTGGGCGTGCAAATGAAAAGCAACCTCTCTGCATCCCAATGAGCTCGTAGCGGGACATTATGGATGAGGAGAGCGCTCGCCGCGCGGTGGGGACGAGGCTGAACGCTTTGCCGGGTTCACTGCTGGACTGAGAACTGTTCTCTTTACTCTAAACATCCTGGACACCGTTTTAGAACGGTAGCATACTGCCAGGGTGTACTTTGAAATGTGGAGTTTTTGTCTTAAACCTCCTTTCAAACACTGGAGAGGAATGGAAAACGGGTCCAAGGCCGTCTTTAATAAGAACGAAATACCCCAAATTATTGCTCAATTGACAATCCTTAAGGATTTTTTCATTAAAAAAAAATCAAACCCCATTTTTTAGACAATTTATGGTATGCATTGATTTGTCAGCAGCAGCCATTCAATATGTTCAGTAATTATCGCTCTTTATAGTAGCTTTCATTGTGTTCATTGTGTGTTTTCAATGTCGGATTGCCTCCACGAGCGCGAGGGAGTCACAGGAATCGGACGCGTTTCACTGTTCACTCTCTTTACACTGCGTCAAAGTTACCGCCGAGGCAAACAGAACTTCCTGTTCCAGCTGCGTCACATTACAAATCGTTAAACTGGCCAAACACCGTGTGGCATTCATTGTGAAGCAGCCACATTAAATGGCATGTCTTGTCAGCCGTTTGTACTTCCAATAAAGATATCATATTTCTAATGACTGAGCTCTCCGACAGCCATCTAATGAAGAAAGCGTTGTAAGATGGGAGCACCAGCATCCATTTGAAATCCAACAAAAAAAAGGAGTTTGCAAAAAGGCTACATTTTGATGAAGTGGTGCACTGACTGAGGTGGTCAACAAGAACCTTTTACCCACTGAGAATTCTGACTGGATTAACATTTAGTAACCGGGCAGTATAACCAGACTATCGCGGTCTCAGTTTTGTGAGGACCGCTCCTGTTTAATGGCTTTTTTAAACAGGGACTGTTGCCATGGAGCAGTGGCTCCGCAACACAGGTTAACCACTGACAGTCTGAAACCCTCCAGCATCTATTTTCCCAGGCTTCACCCAGACCGTTCACGCGTACATTTTCCAGATCACTGGTCTGGTGTCAAAGTGCACAGCAATCTTAGTCGGTGTAATTAATTGTGGATTTTTTTTCTTTTTTAGGCGTTAATGTTTGATTGTTAGTGAGCAAACTAATATGTAATATGCCTCTGGGGGCAAACGGTTTTAATTTGTATCTGCTCCTCAAAGCACCTTGTTTGGTGTGATTCTCAGAACATTTCAGAGGTAGGAAATTCATCGTAAAGCAGCAATGAAAAATCTTTTTTTTCTTCTTGCCTCATTGACTCCGACACACACACACAAACACACACACACACACACACAAACACACCTGCCCACAGCCAGGACCGTGACCTCTCCGAGCTGGCTGCGGCGTTGCTCCGTCTTGCGGGCAGACGGCCTCCTCATAAGCGGCCATTTCTTCTGGCTGCAGCGGTTGCAGATGTTCTTGTGCCCGCCGAGGCCGCCGATGGTGTGCAGGTGGTTGCAGGTGTGCTTGGCAGCTCCTGGTGGTGCACCCGGTGATATGGGAGTCAGAGGAGGGGTCGGGGTGTCAGGAGAGGTGGGCGTGAGTGGAGGACTAAAGACGAAGAACCAGAAGTTAGTGTTAGAGGTTTTGGTTTCATTTTCACAATTGTTATTATTATTATTATTATTATTATTAATAAATGATACATTACAGTAATAAAGATAACTGCTGATGACTACGGCCAAGTATGACCAGAAGAGCACGAGCAAAATAATGTAAATCGGCCCCTGAACAATAATTATGCACTAAAGAGAAAATTACCAAAGAAATATTTTATAGGTCACCAGAATGTTTCAGCACCATGCAACATCTGGAGATTAAATAAAAAAAAATTAAAAAAAGGAGCAAAGGGGTTTTTCAGATTAGCTCTCAAAAGATGTGGCTCTCAGAAGGGGAGACCTTTCACAGACTAACAAATGACCTACATTCAAAAACATTTTAATTTCATGGAGATGAATTCAAGCTCATTGGATTCTGCAGGGCTTTATCGCGCGGCCTGCCACTGCACAAATGACACATTAATATCTCATCTCAAATCTTCAAACAAATACTGACGAGCTCGTTGAGAACGATCACTCCGAATGATGATTGCGTATTAAATAATAATGATGGGAGGCAATTTCCTGTACGAGCCGGCACCAGGTGGAGTGTTGGTCAACTGATCAGCAGAGAATTAGTGGTTCAAAGGAGGCAAACGGATCCGACACAAACCGCTTCTCTCCACTTTCATAGTGTTTATCTTAGCGCAGCGGCGCGCTAACAGGCGATAATTGAAGCCGGCTTACTTGTCCGTTTGATCATTCACATCTTTTTTTTCTTTCTTTTTTCCCCGAGAGGAACGGTGTGTGCATATTTCATGACCCTGGAGAGCAGCTCTTTGCATTGTTGACGCACAAAAGGCAGAGCAAACAGTGTTTCTGCTCATGCGCACACTCGTAATATACAGTCGGACTGTGCATGTGTGTGTCAAGGGACCGAGGGAACAAGGAGTCACATATCTTTGCTCTTTGTCGAGAACGGACAAGGAAAAGGGGCCACAGTGTACGTGGACGGCTGACCATCACACCCGTATGCCATTACTGAACACCTCCACCCCCCTCCCCCCCAAAAAAAGGTGTTTGTTAATGTGCTGCTATAACAGCCTCCACTCTTTTAGGAAGACGTAACGCGACACTTTGGGGCCTGAATGCGGGGGATTTGCTCTCATTCAGCCACAAGAGCAGAAGGCCAAATTCAGACCGGCTTTAGCCCTCTGGGTGAAAGTTAGGCCCCCCGATTCATTTGAATGAGGCCACCCGCAGCGGGGGTGCCAACACAGAGGGCTCTGGAAAAGAAACCCGCCAGCTCTTAATATAAATGTGGACCACACGGGCAAGTACTTCCTTATTTGAGAGTGTTTCACATAAGTTGTAGTTGCTGCTTTTGGTTCCTGGTTCCTCCTGTTGAAACTCAAGTGGGTCAAGTTCCTGAGTTTCTTTAAAAGGTTCTTGGTCCCCTGGGGAAGTTCCCGCAGTGGAACAGTCCTGTCCGCACCAAAGTTATACACATAAGTATGTGTGGACACAAGGGGTGGCCATGTAGTGTAAACCAGTGGTTCTCAAAGAATAAAACATATTTGTACAACTGTTTCTCTAATCTTTGTTTTATTTTCCCCTTGTGAATTACTTAATAATATTAGACATTCCAGGCCCTTTTAAAAAAGTATTCTAACAGAACAAGGGGGACAAAAATGTGTCTTCTTGGTAAATAACTGGATGACAAGATGGGAAAGCACAAGCAGACATCACTTTGCTTTTCACAAGCCAGAAAGGCTGGGAACCACTGGTGTAAACTATGTACGAGTATGTGCACATGAAAAATGCACAAAAGATATGTATTATGCTCATGTCTAGGATTCTGATGAGCAGAGGTATGAACCACGAGTTTGATCCACAGGAAGGGGGAAAAAAAAGGACACGGCAAAGGAAAGGGTAGACGGCCTGATGTGAATAGATAGCGTCTTGTGGAAAGGGAGGGACTGAGGGACGGTGAAGAGGTGGAGGGTGGAGTACTGATGGGGAGAGAGCAGCTTTGAGGCGAAGGGGACGTTAAGTACCAAATCTGGAGAGGCAGATAGCGAGGTCTGGTCTAGCCTTTCTCCATCCCTCTCGCCTCTTTCCTCCCTCTCTTCCTGCCTGTCTGTCCGTCTCCCTCCCCCCCTTAAGTGTCCCATAAATTACCCCCGCCGATACCCCTCTTCCCCTCTATTCCACCATCTCTAAGTGATCCACTGGCAGGCTGCCCAACCTGGCTGAGAAAAAAAAAAAAAGGGAGAGAGAGAAAGGTACGAGGAGTAACACCAAGAGAAAAAAGGGAGTACTATGGAGGGAGATTTTTTTTGTTAGCAAAAAAAGTGAAGGGAAACTGAGAGGAAATGTGTGGGGAAAGAGATTTGTGGAGTTAGGAAGAAGAGGCGAAACACATGAAAGTGACGTCGGAGAAAATGTGTTGCGATTGCAGATTTCTGCCGATTCTTCCAGGACACCCAATGTGACTGAGCAGAATACTTCAAACCCTAATCCTTGGCAGAGGCAACGCTCCTTCCATTTATCCACACGGTTTCTCCCAAAGCAAGGAGAACATCTCTCCTCTCGTTATCGCTCTCCTTCCCTCCGAGAACAATATGTAGCGGGAAGAGAAAGATGACAGCAGGAGAGAGAGAGAGGGAGAGAGAGAGGGGAAAAACATACCCCACTAACTTCATTTAACCACACTCCTCTTCTGTCACGGGCTTCTCCTCCTCCAATCCGTCCATCAGCCTAACCTCCCCCCTCTCCCCCTTATCTCAGCGGCAAAGCAAAGTGAAGACGTCTAATCTCCGCTCGTACTATCAGCTCCTGTTCTTATGATGCAGGGTCGTCTCAAAGTGGCAAGCGGGCGGCCTTCGATTTGAGACGTGAATGTCAAAATGTGAATGAAATCAATTTCGGGGGTCGGTAGGTTTCGTGCGATTAAAAAAGGATCCTGGCCATCCTTAATCCTTCAGGTATTTCTAATTGTGTGCGTTTGTTCTGCTTGCCTGCTCAGTTTACATACAATTGTTACATTTCGGATGCATTCTTTGTATTTTCAAAATGCCTGTTTCAAAAAGCCTTCTTCTTTTAACGTAACTTGTACCTCCCAGTAAATAGATGTAGTATAAAATGCTCCTGTGCCTTGGAAGCAGTTCTCGGTTACGAACGTAGGAAGTGAGCTTGTTAGCCGGACATGCTAATGTTATGTTTGCAACTTACTTTAGAGAAGACAAACGCACAGTTTAATGTTTTCGTAACACTTCTGCTCTTGTATTTTTGGTTTTGGAAAGGCTTTAAAAAAAAAATTAAAAAAATTATGCAGAGCATCGCTCTTACTAAAGCCCCGTGCACGTCACTTCAACACGTGAAGAATTGAACAGCTTGAAAGGCTTGTTTTTACAGTGAAACAGGGGGGAAAAGCCTCAAATTGTTACATATGAGAAGCTGGAACCGGCACACGTTTGAGATTTTTGCATGATAATTCAAACAATTGTTTCAGCACTAATGTAAGCCGTATATGTAAAGCCTCGAGTACAAAGACGCCGAAAGCTTCTTTGCCCAACACTCTCTTTTTCAAGTGGAGTTACACTCGCTGTGTTCTGGTCGTGCCAACAACTGTGCTCAATACGCTTTAATAATCCCACGACGTAGTGATGTGGGACACAGCGGCATTTTGGGAAGAGTCCCCAGCTGCTCGCCCTCAATCAAACCTTGCCAATCTGGAAAAGGATCAGAAGAGAAATGTGGCCTGATTGCCTTGTGTGTTCATTTCCTGCTCTGGCTACTCTCATTTCAGTCACTTCAGCCGTGACGCAAACGGGCTTCCGAGGAGGCTTATGGCGCCATCTGGTGGTGGAGAGCGCTCTTCACAGCCGGAAAAAAAAAAAAAAGAAGAAAAAAAAAAAAAACACAGGAGGGGATGCTTACCCTTCAGAGTCAATGCTGTTTTCATGAACCATGGCTTTCAGTGCGTCCGAGTTTGCTGGAGAGAGAGAGAGAGAGAGAAATTACACATTTGTACAGATGGAAGAAAGGAGCGGAGAGAGGGGTGGGGAGAGATAAAAGTAGTACTGGAAATTAGCGAGGAGAACGCTCCAGTGACTTCAAAAGCAGAGCGCTTATTGAAAGATGGCAACACCAGATTAACTCCTTAACGCAATTAAATGGCCCATCGCATGCACTCACCGAGCACAATTACTGCACACGACAACTTCAGGAAAATGTTCCAGATAAGAAAGAAAAAAAACTTCAGCGAAACAAACAAACTTAACAAAAGTACGACTCTGAAAAGTGCAATTTCTCTGTAATAGTCAGGAATGTGGCCCAGGGAAATACAGCCTTTGGGTTTATTTATTTTTTGCTGCACATGAACAACAACACAGAGACAACAGCTCGGATATATATTTACATAATTCGCTCCCAGAGACAGATTTCCCTAAGGCCTGGCCGTGGTGCATTCACTGACTTCCCCATGGAGCACACTGCAGCGCGTGCACTGACGGAGGCGTTTGTGCATACGTGACGGCAAAAGGGTGGAGACGTACCGAGCGGCACAGAGACTCCGATGACTCTCGTAGGTGAACGCGGGGGTCTCATGTTATGATTTCATCTAAACGTACGTGGACGTCTGACTCTCGTCACCCTGTGTCATCCTCAGATCATCCGGCCCTCGGGAGGATTTACAACAACGTCCTTGGTGGCCGCTAGACATTATTTTTAATCCAAAAGTATTTATAACTTGCAACCGCTTCGGTCATTGTATTGTGGTCAAAGACCCAGTACAGCATTTTAAGTCAAAGACACAGAATGCATCTTCCTTTTTTTATCATTCAGAAATATTGAATAATAAAGTGTATTACAAGAGAATGGAAAAGTAAAGAGGGTAATTTATCCTCCAGGTGGGTTTTATTTTGAAATTCATAGTGTATTGATGCTACATGGACAACCAATGAGAATAAGTGTGACTGTGGCAGCACTGTGAGGCCCTTATGTTGAGGTTATCTGTAGAGGGCAGTCTTTGCTCAGCCATAAAACCATAAAGACCACTACTGTTCCCCACAGTGACTTCTCAGTTCTTATGCTTATTTATACACCAACTGCTGCTGGAAAATGACTTCCTGTGTTCCACATACTTATGTCCATGAAAAATACCGGCAAGTAGGTTTTTAGAGTATCCAGTAATGAAGCTTTCCGAACGTTATTCAACAGACATTTTTCCGTCTCACGATACGTAGCAGGAGTGCTGAGCCACGTCACGTCTCCAGAGTGACATTGTGAGGATGAGTCACGGTTAACGCATCCCCAACTCTACAAACATTGTTCCGCCGAAAGCTGTGATGAGTCAGCTCAGAGCTCGCCTCTAGAGGGTGGACAGAAAAAAAGCATCAACAGAGGACAATGGTGGCCAGACACCAGAACGGGACAAAGCTGCCTCCGTGTGTCAAACAGTATGTTAGTCATCTGGATAAGATATGAAGGGAGCTCTCGACGGCACTGGTGGAATGTGCTTCAGGGATCAATACTCACAGATGAGCGGGATCCGTTTGGTTCCTGCTTTAAAGAACATTTTTAGGCAAAACAATATTACTTCAGCCTCTGTAATTTTGTTTCAGTAAATTGATCCCTACGATGATTTTTTTCCAAATAAAATCAAAAGACGACAATAAAATGGTGAACTGAAGCCGTGGGAACTTTGGTTTTGGTGTTTTTTGACACTTTACTTTAACCCTTTATTCATAATTATAATCAGTATATAAACATTTAATAAAATATATATAATATTATGACACATCATTTATTATCATTTTTTATTAAAAATTAGATATAAGCAGATACTTTTAAGTGTTTACCAATATGCAGTGTTTAACAACTATAATCTATTTGTATTTCATATTTTATACTATTACAACTGTGTTATATTATATTGTCGTTCATTATACCAAGAGAAGCTAAACTTTTGGCAACCACTTATTTTCCCCTCCTCACACTTCTACCTCTTTCCCTCGGTGGAATTGATGAAGTGAAACTAGTTGAAAACAATGTTTCGCTCTTCAACCATAAATAAAAAACACAATCAGTCCGAGATCTCCTTCCATCCAGACTCAAACTCCTCTCTCCTCCTCCTCTACTACTTGAGACTATTCCGCCCCCCATTATCTTTAACACTTCCATCTCTAACATGGAGAGACAGTAAATGAATTGCGGTTGCGTCACGAGAACATTTCCTCAGTAAAACTATAACGAAATATAACCTGAAATCAAAGACGGCACCGAACCTGCCGGATATTCAAGTCCCATCGTTTTTTTTTTTTTTCCCAGTGACCGTTTCAACAAATACACTATTCAAGTAAAACAGCAGTTCCTTTACTTCACTGAAATTACAAAGCACCCTTTCTACGTTGAAAGCTAAGTTCACCTGATTTTGAAAGGACTCCACTGCTGCAGGCGGTTTGTTGGCAATGAGGGGAAATACTGTCATCTAATCTGTCAGGAAATGCACGTGTGCTCACACTATTCAAGCTGACACAATACATTGATCCTTATCTGTCCTGTTGCCACTTACAAACTCCGCCGAACAAAAAGGGACTGCAATTACTTGGTGGAAGGAGAGCGCCGCGGCTTACAATGAATTCAACGTCATGCTTCCAGCTCAGGGAAATGATTTCGATTGACAGGAATGACGCAATCTTTTAAACTGCGACGACATTCGTGTCTCTCACACACACACACACACACACACACACACACACCGTGTTGCGTTCGCCGGCGTCGTCACAAATTTCACTTGGAATTCCTCGGCAGACGCGAGATCGCCACGAACATCGTCACTCCTCATTCGGAGCTGGAGACCCACATACACAAACACGCACTACTACACAGGAACGTCCTGGATTAGTGTGTGCCAAACATTATTGGGGCGCTACTGCGATAGTGACTTCATGGAAGAGGTAGAAAGCAGACGAATTGGAAAGGGAACCTCGAGTACAATGTTTAGGTTCATAAAAAAAAAAAAGTGGCAAAACGAATTGATTTCATGCGTTTGTTGTTTAGTTCGTTGGACACATACCTTCATTTTTCATGATGTAGTGGATGATCTGCCCAACGGTGTCATTGTTTTCACTGAGGGTGTCATTCATCTCTGGAAGAAAAGCAGAGAAAACACACACAATTAGAAATATCTGAAGGATGACGTGTGTGAGATCAGGATTCAAAGTTATTATATCCTCGAGCAACATGTTAAATGCAGGTCACAAATATTTAGGCTGTATATTCTCGGAGAGCAGGATAGTAAAATAAACCAGCCGAGGAGCGTGCGTGTAAAATTCTTTAGAGGTAAACACTCCTCAGGCGTGGACTGAGGGCCCCTTCTCACATCGTAAATGCTAAACATGACACCCATAAATCCTAATTTAAGAGCACATATTAATATTAGAACTTGATGGTACTCCCGTAGGTCTCACAGTTTAACTGGAGCAGGATGCAATTATGTATTTGGAATGAAAAGCCACACACAGACTAACGGAGCACTTTGTTTGCCCATTACTTCAGAGAAAAGCTTGGCAGTATATTGATATGATATCAATATTGTGATAAGTAGATATTGTCTGACGTTGGGTCTCTATTCTTAATTTTTTTTTAGTCTTGGGTGGGAGGGGCGTGGGGGGGGGCAACAGGCAATAAACACATTGTAAGATGGTAACTAATGTATTATATCAACAGGTGGTATTGCGATACTTTGTTTTGTTAACATTGCTCAGCTCTGCCCTCATGTGATCACCTTATGCACACGTCCCTATGAAGGCAATCATGGACCGATTTCCTTCTGACTGGCCTCATCACAAACCCTTCCAGTCAGCGCTCACACACCCTTAGGAGGCACTTCATAGAGCTTCCTGTTGACTGCTTTCGGAGTTTTTTCCCCCCTCAAGTTCCGATGAACACAATACTCCTGCAGCAATTTATGGGAGTCTTCGGGTGAGCCTTGAATGATTTCCAATCTGCCCAATAAAAAGGAAGTCAGTGTAGGAGACAAAAGGAGGGAGGGAGAGCGAGAGCGAGAGAGAGAGAGAGAGAGAGAGAGAGAGAGAGAGAGAAAGAGAAAGAGAGAGAGAAAAGAAAGAAAGAGAAAGAGAAAGAGAGAGAGAAAAGAAAGAAAGAAAGAAAGAAAGAGAGAGAGAGAAAGAGAGAGAGAGAGAAAGAAAGAAAGAAAGAAAGAGAGAGAGAGAGAGAGAGAGAAAGAGAAAGAGAGAGAGAGAGAGAGAAAGAGAGACAAAAGGAGAGAGAGAGAGAGAGAGAGAGAGAGAGAGAGAGAGAGACAGAGAGAAAAGAGAGAGAAAAGAGAGAGAAAGAAAAGAGAGAGAGAAAAGAGGAAACCTGTTCATTGTGCAACAAGAGGAGACTGATGATCAGATCGACTGACTGACCGAGAGCACACAAGCAGTGGGGCTTTCCCTGCTCTTTTGTTTCGACGTACACGAGAGAAAGGGTTGGGCATGTCACAGAAAGACAGACAGCAGAAAAAAAGAAGAAACATCCTGCTGCTAGCAGAGAGCTGACATTTACTCCACAAGTGAAACCCGCTTTGCGCCTTCCTCTTCCAAAAGCTGCTCCGCTGAACATGTTTGCTCATATTCAACATGATTCAATGGAGGGGCTCGGGGCCAGCATGTGGAGACGCCATGGGCCAGGAGGAGACCTGTGCAAGAGGTCCGGTGAATGTTTACAGATAAGTGAGAGAAAAAAAAAAGTCTGTGCAGACTCTCGCTGATCTTGGCAGCCCGGTGTAAACCATTCCCTCTTTCCACAACATGTCTCATGCCTGTGATATAGCAAAGAAGTTTCACGTCTGTGAATGATAGATGAGGAGTAGTGTGATGCTGATGAGTGCTGTGTGTGTGTGTGAGTGTCTGACTGTCTCTCTCTCTCTCTCTCTCTCTCTCTCTCTCTCTCTCTCTCTCTCTCTCTCTCTCTCTCTCTCTCTCTCTCTCTCTCTCTCTCTCTCTCTCTCGTACCAGCAAAACATGACATGACAGATGCAAACTAGGAGGGGGGAGGGGGAGATTGCGTCACAATCAATGACGCAAGCAAACTTTGTTTTCAGTATGCGTACTGTCACGAAGTCAGCTAACATTCTCCAAGAGGCCGTACACAATGCTTATAGCAATTAAGCATTCTCATTATGAGCAGAGGGAAATTAAAGTGGCCCTGTGTCGAGAACTTCTTTGTTACACGTCACTTAACACACCCCTAGTTGAGTCAGAACACGAGCGGTGTGAATGTCAAACATCTTCCTGGTTGCTATTGTCCTCCACTCCTTAAAAAAGAAATAGACAGAAGCGATCGCAATGGCTTAAAGGCAGCTGTGTTTAACATTCTTAAACATTAATATAGCAGCAAACAGCTGTTTGAAGATGTAGTGGAGTAACGTCTACCTGAGCAGAGCGTGAAGTCACTCTACCTCTATGTGTTGTGTCAGTTGTGCTTCTTCGCTTAGTTGAAAAATAGCCGCTAATGCACTAAATAGGATCTCTGAGCCTACGTTTGTGATTTCACGGTGGTTATCCGAAGAGCCATTCCCATCGTACGAGTCTATTCTCATCGCGGTCTGTCCGCACCTTCAGTACCTGGCATCCAGCGAAGTCATTAGACTCAGGAATGTAGTAGAGGCCTGTAAGTGCTGGAGGACAGGTGGGAGCATTGAGTGATTTTACTGCACGATTGCTGACCTTGAATTCCACCATCACATGACAGGAAAAGGAAAAACCTCATGCAGACCGATGACTAATTTGAAGAAGAAAAAGAAGAAGAGAAAAAACTTGTGTGTACTTTTCCACTGACTGAAATGCAACAGCGTCCCAGTCGGACCGACTGCAGAGGGAATTTAGCGCGACATTGAAGAGCGGTTCACGTTCACATTTTTCAGTTCGTCGACCGTACTTGTGAAGCACAGAGGGAGACGAGGCGAAAAACGTTATAATCCTGAAAGGTTTTATCAAATCAAATACCATTTTTGACTAATCTATGGTCAAAAAAATCGATTTAATCTATTTTTTCCTGCAATAGCATTCTTCATTAGTGGCAGCTGCCGCCATTAGCGCACGAGGAAAGGAACGAGGCGGCATGTCATCTGGCGTTACTGCTTTTTAATTTGATCTCACTGGTTACTGTTCACTGCCAGAGCCGTATCAAAACTATATTACATAACTGCTAATGCACACGGAGCGTCCTACTGCTGCTGCTGCTGCTGCACATACAAGGCATTTATCTGGTGGCATACGGGTGGCTTCTATTGTGAGCACGCCACAGGAAATGCAATGTACATATTTGTTGCCATCATTAGAGTAAACTGCGATCGTTCCTCAGAAAATAGTTGTTTTTTGGACAGCGGCTCAAGTTTAAATATTGCTGGAGTAACGAAAGTTAGAGCAGCCGCAATTAGCGGCACACTTCCAATTTATCGCTTCTTTTTTCTGTCAAACTATTTTTATTTCCTTCCTTTATCGCCTCGCTAATCTCTTCTCTGTCTACTCAGATTGATGTGAGGCTGTTTGAGCCATATTCTTGGGTGTGTACTGACTATAGATGATGATGGATGCCCTCGAACAATGACCACACCGATGTGATAAACACATAGAGCTAATCATAATGGTGTCTTAGACAATGTCACATTTCCAAGAGTCTTACAATGTCACGTTTTAGTTTTACAACTCCCTCCCTCTTTTATTCAGAATCCCTTACCTCCGCCCAGCTCGGGATCCTTTTCTTCCTCCTTACACTCCTCCTCATCATGGGCCTCAGTGGTGCACCGATAGCCCTTCCTCTTCAACACGTGGCAGATCACCACCCCCAACAGGCCCAGAAGGAAGAAAACAGGCACCAGGATGAAAGCAGTCTGGTCTGGGTGGTTCGACCCTGCTTCACCTTTTCCAGCAACCGTAATCTGACCCTCTGGAGGAAGAAGAGGGATGAAGGGGAGCAAGAACGAGAGAGAAAAAAAACAAAAAAAATTATTCTAAATAGTGTAGCAACAGGACACAGACGGTCATCACAACGCCCTTGATGGCCACTTGATATCTACAGTGAGTCCGAGGGTACATTTGGGGCTGAGCAGCTGAGGGGATTTAAATGCTATCAGCTGCGACATGACAGAGATTTCATGTTCCCTCCCAGGATCCCTCCAGTCTGCTGCCGTCTCGGCCCTCTTAACGGCTCGATCTGGTGCAAGCTGTCCCCCCGCCCCCTTTTCGCAGCTATGAGGACTCATTTCATGCGAGAGGCCGAGAATAAAAAGGCAAAACCAAAAAATTGTAAAACGCTCAGTCGACATTTAGCAGGGTTGGTCATATCTTAACTTATAACTGATTGTAGCAAAAAGAGCACAAGGACCATGAACTATACCACTCAAATTTGAGCTTCCCTCTCCCACTCCCATCTGCCCACCCACCTACACACCGGACTTTAGACCCATCAGGGTGCCACAACTCTGGGATGGGTGCCGAGATCAACACACGTTACAGTAAACTTAAGACAAAGCTATTGGGCTGAGACTAACCATTATTTTCCTCATTGACTAATCCCGCCGATTATTTACTTGACAGGCCAGTTTCTTCTACAATATGTGACAAGCATTTAAAAATGGCGGTGACATCTTCGCAGAGTCATAAGTAACTATATATATTACATTTTAATTTGAGGATATAATGTCTTGAAAGGGATCAGGTCAAAAGGATAGACAGTGACCTGTGGTCAGCGATAGGCGAAAGCTCCCCTGGCTCCTGCTGTTGGCGTACCACGTGAGGTGGAATGCACAACAGACAAGAGGGCTTTTGTCTGGTTTCCTGTTCCCATCTCTGTGTGTGTGTGAGAGAGAGAGAGAGAGAGAGACACACACACACACACACACACACACACACACACATACATACATACATACATAGACAGTCAGACATAGACAGTCAGACACAAAAGGCAGATATGGGAGGTCACAGTTTGAACAGAATCTCAAATCATAACAGAGTCAAATCACATGTTCGGGCCATTTTAATACGTACCACAGCATTGTGCCAATAGGCGTGCGTGTATATCTACATGCCTAACCATGTGCCTTCTGATGCATACAGAGGCATTTGTATTTGTGTGCTTTCCCCATTGTCCCAGTTTCCTGATGCATCAGACTGAACACATGGATAAAGAGCATTGTCTGCTCGCTGACCATCCTGTGACCGACTGGTGTGTGTCCATGTGCGTATGGACTAGTAGGCACGCTCCCATGCCTCTCCAAATGACTCGGAAGTAATCACAGGCCAATTAGAGAACTGTACCAAAAGCATTGAGAAAGAAAAAAAAAGAAAATAGACCAGAGACCGGCAAATGGGTTGAATAGAGTCCTTGAGGAGGATTTAGACTTGAGTCATAAAAGTCTCTTAGCAACCACAGCTGGTGCCGTGATGAAAGTCCTCAGAGGGACAGCCGAAAATAGAGATATCTGGAGCACATGCACATCACAGGTGTGGATTCATAAATTCAATTCCGATAATCATAAGTCAGGATATAAATAGGTCTGGGTGCTTTGGGTACAGGCTTTGGGTACAGGCCAAAACGAGAACCGAAAGTTGAATGCAGATCGGAAGCTTTAACAAAGGATTATTTTCTTTATTGATTCAGCTGCCCATTGTTTTTTTCAATTACTCATTGAGCTGATAAAAATTTCAAAAATCAAAACCACCCAAGGTGATGGCTGCGTCTTTATAAAATCCAACCAAACAGTCCAAAACATACAAAGATTCAATATACATTATGATAAAAAACCAAAGAAAAGAAGAAACCATGAACGTTTGGCGTTTTATCTTTATAATTAATTTAAGGTGCTCAATACGGAACCGGGGACCATAGGGTGGGTGTTATGCTTCTGCTTTAGGCCATGTCCACTCTACTACGTTTCCATTTTAAAACGCATATCTTTTGCTACGTTTACACCGAGCGTCCACACCAGGCCGGAGTTTTAGAGCACCGAAAACGGATACGTTTAAAAACAATCCCGAGGACGGATACGTTTGTAAACTTCGGGGTTACCTCCTAGTGTGGACAGGCGGAACCGCGTAAGTTTGGAAACGATGACGTAGACTCCCGTGTTGGCTACTCGATCGGGTCTTAGCAGACGTGACGTGTGCTTCCCTGATTCGTTATCGGCCCTACAGAGGGGACGTCTGAGGTCACGACTTGTGGCTTTGAAGAGGGCGAAGGACACAAAACGGGGGACTTTCCTTTTCTTATTCATGCTTATTTTATTCTGCACAACTATTGTGAAGTCCACACAGAAACTGTAAAGGAACAAAAGCATTAACTGCTCTCCAGTGCACACGGGGACTTCAGCCACCCGTCAGAGCTACGAGTCTGAGAACAGTAATAATAATAGCCGAGAGGAAATGAGCAAGAGACGTGTGTTGACCAAATGTATTCACCCATAATCTAGTAAACTTTGATTTGTAAGTACTCCTTCTTAAGTAAATTTGATGTGGGTGTGAGCGAGAGATAGAGCAAGACCTGCAGCTTTGTAACTAGAGAAAAAAAAAAAAGCAACTGTGTTTATTTTGACTTTGATGAAAAGTGACTCAGTTTTAAGAAAATATTGTACGACAACATGATGTGTAGGTGATACAAACTTCTCTGGATTTTGAGATATGGGTCAAACTGCCCTTTGCTTCAGGGAAAACACAATTCAACACAAAAAGATGAGACCTGCCAAATTCACTGACATCCACCCCGTCCAAGAGGAATTCCCCTTTCTGACTCTAAAGGGAGCGAACGTATCTCTGTCGACGATGTCAAATCCTTCAATTGAAACATCCTTCGGAGCCGAGCGCCGGCTGAATAGCTAAGCATTACTGTTCCGCTAGTTTCATTTCCTGCGGTTTTATGAGGATTTACTCTGTGAGAAGTTCCATCTGCCTAAAAGGTTATCGACGTCTCTCTGCTGCAACAGCTTTCACAACATGATGTAAAATCAATCACTGTATAAAAAAAAAAACACACACACACACACAAAAGGAGAATAATTTGTGATTGGATTCTTGGCCTTTTATTTCCCTTCCTGCACCTCTTCTCTCCTCTCTTGAACATCAGATGCACTAATGGAGAACTCTTTCAGCTATAAATCAAAAGGCAAAGGCAATTTGAACACTGCGAGTGTGTACCGTGATATTTTAATCTATTACTTAGCTCTTGCTCGCATCCAAATGCGTTCATGGAAATAAAATCACCCATTACCTACAGAATCCGTGCAAGATGACGGTGACCACACCGCACGGCCAAAGGCCATCTCGGAAAAGAGGATGTCAATGTTCCGTACTGCTGAGATAAGCACCTCATGACACCAAGATGCACACTGTGTCCCAACCTAAATTATATGGCCTGTTTTATTTTGGGTTTCAGATCATTTCCAATTCCGTGAGTCACTTCTTGGCAAATATTACATAAAATAGTAATCTGAGAGAAATCAGGAAATCTGTATTGGCTGAGAGACTTTTACACTTACCCTTATCCTGTCGGTAATCTGATCCACTACTGGGCCAGATGTAACTGCATTATTCTCCTCCACTTACCCATCTTGGGAAGGAGAGAGAACGGAAATGGAAGCTGTTCCATGTCTCCTCATTGCCCACCGTTTGGCTAGTTAATAACCTCTCCTTCCCGTTTTACAACATATCTACGTTAAACTGTGGGGACAACAACCCTCGAGTCTTAACGCACCTTCATGCGCTGAGGATCTACTCCGGAAATATTCTGCTTCGATCCATATTTGTCGGCGTTAAACCTTTCAAAAACAACAATTTCATTGCGGTTAAAAAAACGTGTCGCTCTCCCGCATGCCGCACAGAAAGGGAGGCACGCATCTGCTTTGACAGGGCGGGTCGAGCAGCAATCTAACAGCACCATGAACTAATTAATATAACCACACAATAACGCAACATATATTTCTTCCTTTTTTGTTTTGGGTGATAACGTCATAAAATATGACAACAGATATTTGAAGCTTCATTCGAAAACCTATAATATAAATAAATAAATAAATAAATAAGACTCTATACAGCTCTACTAAACAGCTGCCAATCGTGTTTGAGTGGAAAGAAAGTGACATACAGTCAAAGGTTTTCATTTCACCATAACAACGAAGTAGGATGAGAATTTGTGGCCTTCAGCTCAGCACTAAATATTAGTTAATTTTAAGTTTGCTGTAGCTCACCCACTTCCTGAAATTTCAGGAAATCATGTACAGCTAAGAAAGCAAATCTAAAACCCTCAGACTTAAACCAACCGCTTCTCATTTCAAGATTACATGCTCACGCTAAGTGAGCAGAAAATTTGAATTTGAAGAACGTGACGGTTACTGCATCCTTTTCATGATAAAAATAGCATCTTAATTACCGAGAACAAACAAAAGCAGAGGATCTTTTTTTTTTTTTAAATCATGGCCACTAGGAAAATGTGTCTCCCCCAGATGGCTTTAAACTACTTAATTTATAAGCATGCTGAAGCTTAAAGACAACATAAAACACAATGCTGCCAGTAGGCTTTGAAGATGTAAAAGGCATTTCCTTACAGCGAGTGTTAGCGAAACAAAACCTTGCACAGGTCTTACTCTTGTGTGTGGACAATTAGCACTATTTCTTTACTCAGAAATTGTTTTATTCAAAGGATATTTCACAGGCCTGAGGTCATGAAAGGATCAAGAATTTTAAAGAAAAATGCTTTTTTTATTTATTTTTATTTGTATCCCTTTATAATAATAATATTGTGACCCTTGTCTCTGGACCTCTTGGGGGCGAGGGGGATCCCGAACCACCACAATAAGTTCCACCGCCTGAAAGTGATACCAAACCAACCTTCTAATTGAAGGGGCGCGAGGGTTCAGCCTCGGCCGTTTGCAGGCCGAAGACTCCTGTGGACTCTACGTGGAAAATTGAAAACAGGCCCAGAATTTTGAAGGCTGTGAGGAAAACCAAAGCGTAACATGGAACTAAATTAGAACACCGGCTGGAGTACAGTAACTCCTCTCTAAGCAGTATTTAAAAATACCCACAGACTCAAAACAGGCTGTGTAGCGTAAACATCTAGAATTGCTTGAGAGACATGTATCCAGACAAGACAATTGATATAGTTCAACCTAACACAATAAAAGATTAACGAGGCCGATAGCCTGTTGCTGTTTAAATATGGACATCTAAATTGGCAACATATATACTCAAGTGTTAGTCATGTCAATAAAACACTCCTCTCGTTAATTCTTAATCTTTTAATGCGTCTCTAAAGAGAAGGTTGTTAACAAATGGTTAAATGACACTATAAAAAGCACACATGGTTGTGTTGTACTCATGCCATGGTGGTGCAGTTTCTTGTATTACACAGGCCGCAAAATTAGTAGTCGTTTGTGAAGATCGTCTGGCTGGACAAAACATGCAATTATCACATCTTGTAAGTATCGTACATGTGTGTTTGCCACTGCAATAATTCAAAATCCAATGGCAACCAGTGTGATGCTAATTCCTAGGTTGGCCTGCAGTCCTCTGACCCTTTCAGCTACTGAAACCAGAAACAAGTTAATGTGGTTTGAGAGGCAATTATGGAAATGTACGTTTATGGTTGCCCTTTAAACGCTGTCATGGGATTTTCGAGTTAGCTTTGACATGATTAGTACAGAGAAATAACAGTTTTAAAAGGGGAGGGAAAGCACACAGTCAGCTCTGGTGCCAGATGAAATAAAGTCTGCAGCAAACAACTCTTGGATAAATGATACGACTAAAATCTTGCCTAAGGAGTAATTTAAGATTATAATATAAAGCCGTAAATGCATTATAATCCCAGCAACATTTGCTGTGGCTTTTAATTTGTGTTGGGCCAATAACAAAATAAAAACAATAGACCACATAGAATAAATTCCCCATAAACACCTTTATAACGTGTCTGCTGTTAAACACTGAGTTTACATTGGCATTTTATTTTTGTATTAACGTTAAATTATCTTATTATAAATGCTCAAGACTTTTTTTAATTATTTTTTTCTTAGACTGCATGATGTCTTGGCTGTCAGGTCGGAACTATGTGTGCAGTATCTGTTGAATACTCGTATGCTGGCATCAATAAGTGGTTAAAGTTGGCATCAATCGCATGAATCCCCTATGACTTCATAATCTCAACCCATTTTTAAAATGAGAGCAAACTTTTCTGAGGAGGCCATGAGAGGAGATCTACGACTGTGCACCGCTGATTAACGTCACAACTTTCCGTTTCCACGCAGAAGGGGTGAAATAAAAGGCTTTTGCAACTCACGCGTACCGGCGGTGGAGTTCGCCATGGACGGGCAGGAGCTCACCGGCGGGCCGGTGTGGATGTTTTGAACAGGCGGCCGCTGAACGCCGTGGTCACCGCTAACCGTGGTCAAAGTAAACTAGGGGTGGGGCTTCTCGCCAACGTCAACGTATTTCCTGATTCACAGAGAGCGGACACGCCCTGATCTTAAAGCGATACTCCCCAAAAAGTTCCCTGAGTTTCATCCGCCACATGATACCTGATACCCCTCCAACAAAGAGCGGTACACGAAAGGGGCGGGGAGAGAGTGTTCACCTCTTACTACTTCCGTCTTCGTTAGCTGTTTCTTAAAAAAAAGGCGGTTTCAGTGAAGTTTTGAGTTATTTCTACTTTTCTTAAGTATTTCTATTTTATGGTTTTATTATACTTCTACTCACTAGAATCCACTGCATTAATTTAATACCTTTAGTTAGCAGCTACTTTGCATATTCATATTAATAATACAAAATCTCACCAACAAATAAATTATGATGTATCCTTATGGATACAAATACGGCTTTATTGAAATTCACAAGCTACTATGAATGTTTTTTTTTAATAGCCCCACTTTTACCAGCAGTATCATAAAAGCAAATTACTAATAAATGCAATAATTATTAGTTGTAATTCCATAATTCACATTCTCATACTTTTGGTACTTTAGAATATTTTGAAGTTGATACTTTGTACTTTTATTCAAATAAAAGTAGCAATACCACGGTATAGAAATACAAGTAAAGGCTATATTATTTTACATAAGTAAAAGATTTGCGTACTTCCTCTGCCACTTGGTTTCAGTAATGAAAGGGTGTTTCCAGACTCAAAGAATGGGCTGTGTCAGAACAACAAAAATACAAGTTGAACAGCAAAGAAGAGTTTTGACTAAAGCTTTTACTTTGTTGTTTTCAAACCAAAGATTGCAACCAAAAATGTGTCTACACCTTTATAGACAAAACCAAGACTGAAGCTGGGGCGTGTGTTTTTACTGAGATTTAACAACCATTCAACAACTTGTTGTTAACATGACAATAATATAGGCGTGATTCATCATTTCAGCCACAATAAAAGTGTAAAAAGAACTATGTTAAGGGAAAAACTACATGCATCCAGTATATTGAAAGGATGTAGTTAACGTATCCTAACTCAGCCTATATTGTAAGTCGGGTTGAGCTAAATAAGTGAAAACTATTTTTTTTAAACTATATTGACTTTATTTAATTTAACAATAGGAAAATTTACAAAACATGACAGGAAATTATCATACAAAGATGAAGAATCGAGTACAATCAACAATAGTGGAAATGATGCAGCAAAACAATCAGACACAAACGTAAACAGGTTACATTATATTGAAAATCAAGAGAGAAAAAATATATTTAGGAATAAAACAAACAAACAAACAAAAAAAAGAAGAAACATCAGGTTAACAGATGAGGAGCACAAAAGAGCAACAGATGTTAATAAAGCAAGGACTTAGCTATAGATGTACACAGTTTTTGTATTTATTTTTAACATATTTCAGTGACTTAAATTAGTTTGCAAAATCATACGTGAACCCAGGGAAAGAGGAAATTCTGCAGTTCCACTTACAAGTATGAATATGATATCTCCTGATATCATATTAAAATCCACAATTTGGAACAAAAGAAAATTGGAAATTAAAATCCTAACAGCCATAATTGAGTCTGAGGAAGAAGCAGGTGTCCGGGAGGCTTCGCCCACCCTTTGACACTCCAGCTGCAACTGAGGATAAAGATGTTGCAGAAGACACAAAGATGCCATCTTTTGCCCGCAGAAAAAAAAAAAGGTACGAGATTATTTCACTGTCTATTACATCTCTTTGTATTAGTTATTTTTTTTAACCAATTAAAATGTATTTAAAATTGATTTCAGTCTGTAAATGATTACACGAAACAACACGACCAAGTCAGAGAGTTAGTATGCTTCTTTTTTTTTTTTTTTTTAATGTACAACACAAAACAAAACAAATTTTTTTGTTGGATCAGCTGATTCTGCCCTTTGACCTGCAGGTGGCAGCAGTCGACAAGGGCTGCAGGAATACCTGCCCCGTCAATGCTCAGGGAGGCTGCACTGGGGACGAATACACAGCCACATTATACTTACCGCGTGTTGACTATGTGCAGTTGTGGTAGAAAACCTCTCCATCAGGATGTGTGGAAATCTGTGGCTGTATTTGAATTTGCATTGTCCATTTGTTCTGCAGATGTCTTACTCAATCCATGAGGGAGGAGGATTACATCAACCTGGACCTGGTGCCTGGTGGCTCAGTGAGCCAGTGTGTGCAGGAGGACCTCAAAGTAAGGTATAATCTGCTCATTCAACATCCAGCACTGAAAAAATAAAGCCTGCTTCTTACTCCTGTTCCCTGCTGCAGGAGAGCCAGCTGGAGTATCGGTGGGCGTGTGGCGCTGAGGAGTCAGCGCAGCAGGCCTCCCTCTTGACCCTGCCAAGACGAGTCATATCACCCATCACCACAGTCAGGTGTCAGCTGAGCAGTTTCACCTCCTTCTGTCTTCCTCAGCTGTCAAGCTGTGATCTGAACCTTTTCCCTCCATCACCTCTCTCCTGTCCACGGTGTGGGATCCTCCAGATTTTGTTTGTATACTTTGAATGTAAATAAGGTACCAGAGTGCATTAAAAAAAAAGCATTAAATATACTAATGGATCTTGTTTATTTAAAAGCAAAACTGCTCTGGGGAGGATCCCTGAATGTCCTCAAATCCAGAAATGCCCTGCATACACTAGACCTGTAACAAAGGGATTGTTTATTAACTGGCCCCATGGCCTCCTGTAATTTTGTTAAACTAAGGTTCATTTGGTACTCAAAGGAAATATGCCAAAACACAAAACTCCAGGTATTCAACACTAATGTTAAATCAAATTAACAATCAATTACAACATTGCACATTGAAAAGCATGTATTCATCCATTATCTGTAACCGCTTATCCTATTCAGGGTCGCCGATCCCAGCTGACATTGGGTGAAGGCGGGACACTTGCTGAGATAGTATGGCAGCATTACTATTTGAAAGCACAGCCAGATGAGGAAGAGGAAGTGGGATTGGACAAACCCTAAATTGGAAGCCCAAAACCAATACCAATGTAACCAGGCAGGCTTCATCATTGGGGAAGAGAAAACCACTGCAGGAGTTTTATTTTATGGAGGAGTTGGAAGTTTTATGTTAGGAATTTAAAGAAGGCAATTAAAATGTGCAAATATCAATGCAAAGTGCAGTAGATGTTGATTGACAATGAAACACTTTTTAGTGAACATTAAAAAAAACTGCTCTGTCAGCAGAAGTCTGTGCTAAATAGTTTTTTTAATAAACAAAAATAATATTGAAAAAAAGGCAAAGACAAGACACAAACATGTTAAGCAGCGGGAAAACCCTGCAGCCTCACAGCAAGCTGCCGCCTACCCTCCCACGACATTAGACCGGTGACTGACCTTTGACCCTAACGGGAACTTACCATCGGTCTTGGTAACTAGGTTGAGATAGATTCATACATTCAAAGTGGACAGAATTACAAAAAATATATAAAACTCAAGAACTATTTGTTACTGCTTACAATTGCAATTCTTCTTTGGGCACTCAATGCACTAACAGGAAGTAATTCATTGTGAAACAGTTTCCCCCTTCTCTCCACAACTGGGCAGAGCCCTGTCACTGCTTAGTGGAGCCAAAGACCCACAGCTGCGATCACTTCACTGTAATTAGCAGATGATCTGAGGTGACCAGAGTTAAGGGTGAGCCCTTTGAAAGATGGTAATCTCGTGAACACACAAATGGAACTACTTTTAAACACAGTAATGGCGCTTAGGAACACCCTGGACATCATTAGCTAATTACTAATGTCATTTAAAGTCAAGTTGTTAATTAATTGCAGTTTTTGTTGTGACTGCGCCACACAAGTTCAGGCCTTGCGTGGCTGTGTATTCACTCATGTGACGTCAATCTGAAGCAATGCTGCCCTCTCCTGGACACATTCACGCTTACATTTGGATCTGCTGATCAGCATCACTCATACCTGCTGCATGCATGTATATGTGCAAATATCATCATGCAAATGCACTGTTCAATTTGCCCAAAATACAAATAGACTTGAAGAAAAATGGTTTATTTACATTACATTGTTTTGTCATGAAATGTTCATCAGTATCAGTACAGAATGTATATATGTATGTGTATAGCATTTTAATAACTAGCATATGAATATCAAAAACACAGCGGTGCCATGTTATTAAAAGGAACCATTTCTTTGACCTTTTTGCATGTCAGCTTTTTTATCAAATCATTCAGATGTCAAGTACATTGACACATGGATAAGGGTTTTTATCAGAAACATGATATACATTTAATATTGCTTGTGGC
Source organism: Ophiodon elongatus (assembly GCA_016806645.1). Lineage (NCBI taxonomy): Eukaryota > Metazoa > Chordata > Actinopteri > Perciformes > Hexagrammidae > Ophiodon > Ophiodon elongatus. The sequence continues at coordinate 1,528,582 of JACSYO010002151.1, forward strand.
GTGTAAAAAAGCCTCTGCAGCCTGCCTAACATGTAAAATATTACATTTAAAATGGCAAACATGTGTGCAGTAAACTGGTCTGACGGTTTGCAACCAGACAAGAAGCACCTGCCAGTAGCTGGTGCCAAACACCAGACTATTGGCCAGATGGCTGTGCGCGGCTCAACCAATGAAATGCTGTAAATCCAAATTTATATTCAACCACTTAGATGGAAACACATTTTAAAGCAGCTGCGATGTAAATGTGTCTGTCAGATTCAGGTGTCGTCAGAAAAGCAGCCAAGCGTCATTTCAAAACGGTTTGTAAATGTTTTGCCACACCTCTTCATATTCATCTGATTCCATGTTAATAGGCACATAGTCATCAGTGAAGGTTTACAGGGAAGTAATTCTGTAGATTCATGCAGCTGCACAAAGACCGAGGGACTGAGTCTCACTGCAGTTTCCAGCAAACAAGCTCAGACCAGCCAAGTGAACACCACATGACCGAGAGTCCATGTAAATCAGTGACTTCTGAAGAATGTGGCACATTTAGTCGAGAATAATTTAAACGTGGGGCCCAAGTGGTGGCACTGTGAAGGACCTTATTTTGAATTTGCAATTCCATTTTTCTACTTCACTTTGTTTTGTGAAGTTTTGTTTTCTACAGCTTTAGTCAAAATGTAATCAACTAATAAATAATGCTGTATATCTTCATAGGTTGTGCCATGCAGCAGTAGATAACATAGTTAAAATGATCTTCACCATGCAACATTAGTGATGCATACACATTTGTGCATCAATAATGATAATCCAATCATAAAATATATTAACTGTTTTATTTAACTGTTACTGTCTGTACTTTTGTAAGATACTTTTACTTTAATTAAGTTTTGAATGCAGGGCTTTTGCTTGAAACTGAGTATATTAACACAGTAGTATTGTCACTTTTACTACAGTAAAATAAACTGACTGCACACTAAAGTTTACTGCCACCTAGTGAAGATATGCAATAAATGTACTTTACACATTGTTTATTGTATTGTAATTATCACCAAATATTGATTGACAAGAAGAGAAGCTTGTGCCAATGTATTGATACTTTCCTTATTTCCTTAGAAAGAGATATTTTTGTAATAGATATTGTATTTTGTCGTTGTAGTACAACAAATACTAAGTGCATTGTGACAATGTGGGCAAATGTGCTCTTATTAAAGACTACACGATGGATATTAACACTGTGGCATGTGCCCTACATCTGCACTGTTTACAGCTTCTCACCAACCACACCGCCAGCCTCGTGCTTTCCGAGAGGGCAAGCGGTCCAACTGACGTCACCGCCTGAGAGCACGTTGGATTGTGCATGTTGAGGCTTTGCCGCAGCCGTAAGTACAAAGCAGATGCGCAGACAGAAACAGCCCCCGTGTGGTTTCGTGCACGGCTAGAGACGAGATGAGGCAGATTTATTTTCTACTTTATCTCAGAATAATTGTAGACTATGACTGGTTTCAAATACACGTGGCTTGCCAAATTATTTATTTTTTTAAACATCTCAACTCAAGATCCTCGAACTAGCTTTTTCTGAAGCTTTCAAACTGCATCTCACTAATTCAGATGATTCAGATCAGACTTATAGAAACTAGAGATGGATATAAAGGACAACGTATTGAATATTGATAGTAGTTTGAAAAAAACAACAACTTTCAGGTCAACTCCTCGTGAGCTTTTTTGCCTTATCTTTGCTTAGATAAGTGTAAAAGAAAAGACTGCTATTATCATTTACAATGATGATTATTATTATCATTATCAGCAGAAACAGCAGAATGTTTAAATTATAATTTAAAAAATGACTATTTATTATACTGTATAGTAACTATTTAAAAAAAAGTCATCAGGGTGGATTTTTTTATTATTATACCTCAATTTATGACCAGTTGCAGACAAAATAACACCACTGAAACTGTAGCATCTGCTGAATGAGGACTCCAGCAAAATCGGTATGTTTACCAACTTTGTTACCTCCCAACACAAGATCTGGTTGCGATGCCACCACCCTTACTACGGCTCACCAAGTAGGCCACATCAAGTGTGAGCACGGGCTACGCCCTCTCATGTATGTGGAGGAGGGATCTCAGGACCAGACACACTGCAACGTGATGACAAGGCCCCGTGCCACTGGCCCCGCCCGCTCAGCCAATCAGAACGCGTCAGGGCGGGCTGGGGGCGGGGTCTGTGACTCCCGCCGTCCAATCACGGGGGCAGATTCAACTTCACTTGCTAGACCAAGCACGGGCACGTGTGTCCCTGCGTGTAAACTAGTGTTGGGGGGGCGAGCAAAAAAAAACCCTGGAGCAAACGCAGCTCGCCGAGCAAAGGTAGAAGTCGCCACCAGGATTTGTACTTCTTCGTTTTGACTTTCGAGAAGCTCACAGTGGAATATCAGCGTGTTTACCAGTCTGACTCAGGTGAGCTGCTCGTGTCTTGTCACGTAAAGTAGTCGTTTGTAGCTTTGTAGCTAGTATGCTAGCTGTCACTTTGGGCTGTTTAGTGCACACACACGCCAGGAATATCTGTATTTGACTAACTACTTCATATGATGTGATTAAGCTGGTAAGACTTATTACAATTCACAGTGAAGCCGACAGCGTTGTGCTCGTGTATTCACATCTAACGCACCTTAATGCTCTCCTTTAACCCTTTGGGTGCCGATTCATGGGAATGAGTAAAAAGTACATTTGTCCATTGGCAACACCTATTTTCCTAATCTAACGTGACGTGAACTTGTCGGTTTTAGTTTCTGCGGATAGTCCATTGCACAATGTAGTATGAGGGGCTGCTAAATGCCCCCACTGTGAGAGGTTCGTGCTCATCACGACACGAGACAAAATGCTTATTAAAACGTGTGGGCCATGAAATACAGACGACTTGCACAGATTCAATCCTGCATGTCATTGCAGATATCACACCCTTGTATATTGTGCTGCAAATACAAGGATGGTGCGCAAAGCAGGTGCACATGAACACCCCAAAAGTTTACAAAAACATGTGCCAGACAAGCTTGTAAAAAAAAAGCGACAGTTGTGGGTGGGCACCATAAATATGACCATTTCAGCTTTATGCATGCGCAAAAAAACTTGGCAGTTTTGCCACAAGTGAGCTTTATTTATTGTACATGGATGAGTGAAGAGGTGGCGCAATCCGCATCTAAACCAGATGATCACACACACACACACACACGTGTGTGTGGGGGGCTGACTCATCACTTGAGACAGGACAAGTAAACAGCTTATAGTTTGCATCACTAATAATATGAGAATGGATCACCAGCAGAGTAGCAACACGATTGTTTGTACCTTCACTGGCCACCAGGTGTGTGTGTGTGTGTGTGTGTGTGTGTGTGTGTGTGTGTGTGTGTGTGTGTGTGTGTGTGTGTGTGTGTGTGTGTGTGTGTGTGTGTGTGTGTGTGTGTGTGTGTGTGTGTGTGTGTGTGTGTGTGTGTGTGTCCTCAGACGACATTGAAACAATCAAGGCCACCAAACTTATCACAGTCAGCCACTGGTGGCTCTTGAACATGTCAGGGAAGGGAAAGGAAGGTTTACTTCCTGCTGTTCTTGTTAGTGAGTGTTGTTTTATGATTAATCCCATGTCTGGTGGTGGCTGTTAAACTGTCTCTCATTTAAGTTTCAAACACACATATGTTGTTGTCTATATCTACAGCTGTGGGGGGGGATTGCTCAACAGAGTTATGACAAATGTGGAGTTTTGCTGGAAGACTCATAACATTCTTTATTATTTCTCAACTTGTCACTTCTGGTAGGCAATCTGGATCATGTTGGTTACACCAGACACTTGGTATGTTGTTGAGGGATTTACAACTGGATCGTTTGTGTTTTTTTTAATCCAAAACAATGAACTATTGCCAAGCAAATATCTCAATGATTGACCGAATGAGCTACTTAACTTGTTTGATACAGTGACACAAATAACTTTGGCAAATGAACCTCCACCCACTGCAGAGATTGTACCACGTTGTACCCAGGTTTTTTTTTTCCTGAGGCATACACCAATCCTCTCCTTCAACGAGAGAGTACGTTTTTAGAGTAATTGCATTTAATGACAAAGTGAGGCTTAAATTAAATTAATTCGTCTTGTTTACATTTTCAGTTATCTTGATTATTTAAACAGCACAGATGCATTTTAAGTTAAAACAAGAGCAAAGCCACTTCAATATAGACACATGTTGTAACGGCTGTACATTTGTTTTAATAATGTAATGACTTCGCGTATTGCAATGTGGTCCTACTACTTTAAGAAGTCATGTGGCCAATTATTTTTGACCGCCCAACACATGCGGAGCGCGTGTCTCTCCGTCTCCTAAATGTGCATTACCCATTCACTGATCGTGAATCAGCTCACCCATCTGCCTTGCATATTCAGAAGAGACGACTCGAGGCGGACCCTGTCGCAGGCTGCGCAGCCTCTGCAGGGTGCGCGCTCTCATTGGTCCAGCCAGCCGACCAATCAGAGGCCGGCAGGGCTTGCGGAAAGCACGGCCGCGGACACGTGCGGTGTGTTGTACACAGCGAGAAGCAAAGCGGACGGAGCGCCGCAGGGCAATGCGGTGTGCCATTATGATACCGGCGATGAGAGGACATTTAAACTATAGTCTGCATCTTTTAAGGTGGTCGAGTGGTAGCGATAGGTCACGGTGATGCAGCGGGACGGGGCGGAGAAGTGCACACATGTTCGAGCACGGATGCTACGCCACACCTTCCTGCAGCCTTCATCTGTACGTTGCAGCAGGAAGCCAGTGCCCTTGTATTAATAATGAAAATACATTTGTGAGACCTTTTAAAGTAGATATGACACATATAAAGGGTACTCAATTGCAGTACAATATACAAGGCATAATATCGAATTCAGTAACGTTGACTGCAATTAATCTGTTCATTATTTTCTCACTTAATAAATCAATTGTTTGGTCCATAGTGAAACGTGCCATCATGTTCTAAGTCGATAACCCCCTAATATTTCACTGAAGACCAAGAAATCACATTTGGTGCAGACTATTTTCTAATCTAAGCGATTAATTGACCAATCTTTAACAGTGTGAGATTGTAAAACTAGCATGCATATATTCCCCATTTATTATATCATAACTGACCAAGCCCATGTTGTAACTGTTAGTCATGTTATTCAAATACCCTGGCATTGGATCAATCAAATTCACATTGATTATCACGTGTAGTTAGAAACATTGCAGTGAGAAAGCTCCTTCCTTTCACTATGAGAGACTGTTTGAAGCTTGATGGATAGATTCTTTACATCTGATTGACACTTGATTGTCATCACCATCATAGTGAGCAGATTGTGAATAACTGGCAAAGCCTGTTGTTTTGCTGACCAGCTCAAGTGAATGTTGTTGTTTAGTTTTTAGTCCGCCCCAAAACATGGTGTTTTCTCTTCCCGTAAGGATTAACGTGATGTTGACACTTTTCTAATTCTTTGCACCACGGTGCTAGTTGCCACCAACTGTGTGCTTCCTCTGATGAAGTTATCAGACACTTTTAACCTGAAGCTGAGGTGTTTCTTGTTTTGATTATTGACTAAACTGGCAATTGTTTCCTAGATTAATCTGCTAATAGTTTAGCCTGTACAATGTCAGAAGTCCAAGGTTGCGTCTCAAATGTCCCAGTCCATAAAACCAAAGATATTTTTGCCATCACCCGTAAAAGTATGCATGGATGCCAGCCGGCCTCGACGCCCACTCTAGCCCTGCTCGCATATCACCAGATCATAATTGCTCCTTCCACGCCCCAATTCAGCCACAGCACACAGTTTGTCATCTGCATCATCCATCTGACCGAACAGAATGCCAATTATCATTTCATCATTTAAGAAGGCCGCTTAGTTGCGTTGAGGCGGCATCACATGAGTTAGTTGAACTCAATACCTGCAGTTGTTCGCCACTTAGCATTCCAAGTAGTTAATCTTTTTTGAAGTTATCCCCGTGTAATGAGTTACATTTGTCATTAGCCGTGCATACTTGTGATCCTCTTGTCAGATCTAATGAGCGATCTCCAGCTGTCGGTGTCAACCTGTCCACTCAGCCGTATTTGGCTGGTGCGTCAGGACAGGAAGCTGGAGAGCGTCTGAGCTGTCAGGACAGGGACGTAAATATACCTGCTCTGAGCAAATCAAAAGCATCACTGCACATGTTGAGAGACGGGGGGGGGGGGCAGCTTAGTGTATACAATTGAAAGGATTGATGAATGAGGGCTGGCCTCCGTCTTCCGCTGTCTGCGTATACAGGATTTAAAGGATTATGGGGCGTCTCCCTTACCTAAGGAATAAATAGAGGTATACTTTTCCTTGCGTATGGGGTGACCTGATATCTACTTTTTAGGGAATGGCAAGCAATCCCTAATTTGTAACAACCCTCTGATGTAGAGCTTCGTTAAGTCCTCCTGGTGTTCTATTTGTTTTGACTGTCCTCTGGGTAAAAGTGGACCAAACTATGACGACTAAGAAATGCCCCGTGTCATTTCGGCATTAGTGCATGTTCACCTGTTCTATTTTAAGAGGCATGCCTACGCACTTGCTGCATGCGAATAGGAGTAGGAGATTATTGTCATTCCGTGCTCAAGACGGTGTGATTTATTTAATCCAGATAATCTGGGTAAAAGGCTAACAGCTTGACGCTACTACAACAACCGCAAACATTACTGATAAACATTCGGTCTGCACCACGAGGCCGGCAAGGAATTTCACGGCCATATTCGAAGCTTCTTTAGAGGCCAACGCGATAAACTGATAAGTGTTTTTTACTTCCAATAGCTGTAGTCAATGGGAGACACTTGCAAGACCATGACAATATATTTTGTAATTCTGCATCTAATATTTTTCCTTCTCTTTTTTTTTTGTCCGTCTCTTTTTCTCTCTTCTCAGGTGGCCTTTAGCACCTAGAGCATCACATCTCTGAAGAGGCGAGAAGACCAGATACAGAGTGTTGCATATACAGAGAGAAACAGTGATTTATAATTTTTTTCGCTCTCACCAAGAGCTGTTTTTCTCACTCCCCCTTACAATCTCTCATCCCATCTGTTGGAACACTTGTGCCAAGGCTTTCATAAGCAGAAATTCATCTCGTCTTTGAGTGACACCTTTTCGCAATTTAATTGCCGTCTCTTTAGAACGGCAGCCTTCGCTTTTTGATTACTTGCAATATTATTTAAAAATCCGCACCTTTTTGAAAACCCTCAAAGAAGGGCTCACAGCCCAATAACTATGATTCACCTGTGTATACACGGTAGTCCCACTTAAATTCAAGTTTGTCCTGTTTTCACCTTGGCTGACACCTTAATAAAGCTGTTCCAGCCTCATCCTACTCTAGTATGAGTTATGATGACTCTACATCAATGCCCAGCAGCAGCACTCGGGGGCGAGTGGCGAGGGCCGACGCGAAAGACAATGACCGGGAAGCAGAGTCAGAAGGGTTAAACTCTCTGAAAACCAGCAGCAGTCAGCACTGTGACAACGTCACCAGTCAGGAGCAGGAAAGTGGAAATGGAGGCAGCTCCATCGGCGGCTCATCTCCCAGTGTGGAGTCAGGGTCCCGAGGCCGACAGGGGCCCAACTCCGATGATATGGACGGACTCTCCAGCGGGAACGACTCTGGGGAGAGGGAAAGTGAAGGCGGGATGGAGAGAGACAACGGGTCACATGGGCGCCAGTCCGTACGCAGCTCCCACAACTCGTCAAATGGCAAGGACTCTGGCATGATGCTGGAAACGACAGAGAGCAACAAGAGGTGAGAGAAGAAGAATCCCAAAAGGCTCTTATCCTATGCTATGCTAACAGTACGTGCATACACATCTGTTCATCCGAGTGTAAAATGGTCATTCACCGTTCGACTGTCCCTTCCTTCCTAGCTCCAACTCCCAGAGTCTCTCACCTCCCAGCAGCTCGCTGGCCTACAGCCTGCTGTCGACCAGCTCGGAGCATGACCCCCCCTCCACCTCTGGCTGCAGCAGCAACCAGTCGGCGAGGGTCCAGACCCAGAAAGATCTGATGAAGGCCATCAAGGAGCTGAAGCTCCGCCTGCCAACGGAGCGCAAGGCCAAGGGCCACACCAGCACTCTAAATGCGCTCAAATACGCACTTCAGTGTGTCAAACAAGTCCGAGGTGAGCGGGTGTTTTTGTTTGTACCTTCTGAAACGTGGCAGTGACCGCCACATTTACTCTTTTCTGGTTAGGCATGAGTTTTAAGCCCCTGCATATTTATTGAATAACTTTTCAGGCTTTAGGGCTTACATTTCTAAATGCATTGTGTTCACTGCAATATGTAATTGTCTCTTTACCTATATACACTCCCTGACTGATTTTATGTTTACCGTTTCCAGCCAACAAGGAGTACTATCATCAGTGGAGCGTAGAGGAGTGTCATGACTGCAGCCTGGACTTGTCTGCCTTCACAATTGAGGAGCTTGACAACATCACTTCAGAATACACCCTCAAAAACACTGTAGGTTTATACGGTTATTACTGCTTCATATTATTATTAAAAAAATAAATGGTGTTTTGGTGTTTTGAGAAATCGTTTCAGTATTTTACTACCGCTGTTAGTGAGCCGAGGACATTATCTTTTTATTACCTTAGGTAATAAATATATCTGAAATGAGCTGTTTACTCATTTGGCCTTGAATGACAACGATTTCAGAGACACTCACAGATTAATAAATGCTGGATTATTTTGCTGCAAGCTATGTAGTAAACTGTGATTAACTATAAAATGTTGATCAGATCCAGAAATAACTGCATTAGTCAAGTTTTGCTCATGAAAACCACAGTAAACTTGATCTTAGTGACTAAAAAAACCTTTTTCTTTTTCTATTTTCAGGACACCTTCTCCATGGGTGTGTCATTCCTGTCAGGAAAGGTCGTGTACGTATCACCTCAAGGCTCGGCCCTGCTGCGCTGTAAACCTGAGCGTCTCCAAGGGACCATGTTTTCTGAGCTTTTGGCCCCGCAGGACGTCAGCACTTTCTACAGCGCCACGGCACCATGCCGCCTACCGAACTGGGCCTCCTGCATCGGGTCTGGTGAGTTGATGAAAAGTGAAATTGGGAAAGGGTTAGAAAAAAGGGGAGATGGTATTGAAGATGGTATTGAAGACGGTGTTTCAGCGTGTGATTTCTGACAGAAGATCGTATTCTACGTCTGACTCTTTGTCCAACTCTCCTTCCTCTCAGCTTCTCCTCCAGTCGACTGCACGCAGGAGAAATCCATGTTCTGTCGGATCAGTGCCGACCAGGCGCAGGGCGGCGAGATGCGCTACTACCCCTTTCGCCTCACGCCCTACCAGCTCACCATCAGAGACTCCGATGACGCTGAGCCACAGCCCTGCTGCTTGCTCATCGCAGAGAGGGTCCACTCTGGATACGAAGGTATTTGAGATTTATTATTTAAGATTTGCAAATAAACCGTTACCATGTACAGCCCATTTGAACTCATTAGTCAGTCTGTCCTCATTAGTCATGTGTCATCCTCTGTGCCCCTCAGCTCCTCGTATTCCTCCAGAGAAGAGGATCTTCACCACCAGTCACACTCCCAGCTGCCTCTTCCAGGAAGTTGATGAAAGGTCAGTTTTTTTCAACTCTCTCCAGCTATTACCAGTTTGCTGCTCTAGGACAGTAAAAGAAAAAACATACTGTTTCTGTCTTAACACATGTGTAAATACATATCTATTGTGTTTGCAGGGCAGTGCCGTTGTTGGGCTACCTGCCTCAGGACTTGGTGGGAACCCCTACCCTCCTCTACATCCACCCTGAAGACAGGCCCCTAATGGTGGCTATACATGAGAAGAGTGAGTATAGCACTGAAATCTGAACAAACTGTAACTGCTGCTCACATGTCCTATACTGGCAAATGGGCTTTTACTGTGTTGATTTCTACAGGAATCATTTCTTTGATTATTTTTTTCCCTTTTGAACATTTTCTCATATCTGTCTGCACTGTTGTCTCTCTTCAGTCTTTCAGTTTGCTGGGCAGCCGTTCGACTACACACCCTTGAGGATGTGTGCCCGCAATGGGGAATATCTGACCATCGACACCAGCTGGTCTTCCTTTGTCAATCCCTGGAGCCGGAAGGTGGCCTTCATCGTAGGGCGCCACAAAGTCAGAACGTAAGATTACTTATTTGCTCACAAAAAAAAAGGAAATGTAGTGATTGCAACATTTCCAGAGATTTAAAATATTGTCATTGAAATGGAGAGTTTGTAAAAAGTTCATCCTAGGTCCAGTTTGAATTTGCATAACAGTCCCCTAATTTAAAAGCTGTCTTTCTCCTGTGCTAAGTGGTGCTCTAACGCTATTCCCCGTCTCCAGGAGCCCTCTGAATGAAGACGTGTTCACCACACCGCTGGGCTGCGAGACTCGGACCACCACGCCCGACGTCGTCCAGCTGAGCGAGAAGATCCACCGGCTCCTGGTGCAGCCGGTGCACAGCGGCAGCTCTCAGGGCTACAGCTCACTCGGGTCCAGTGGCTCGCGAGGCTCTCGGCGTTCGCACCAACCGCACCTCAGCGCCTCAGGGGCCTCGTCCAGCGACAGCAACGGCCCCGCCATGGACAAAGTTGCCACCGCGGTCGCTTTACACAAACCTGTGAGTCTGAGCAACAACTGGTTTTAAGTCTGCTGCATATAATATATTAAAATATTGTTATTCACAGCCATGTCATGCGATAGCTGTTTAACGAGTTTGATGCTGTCATTTTTCCAGATGACTTTCCAGCAGATCTGTAAAGATGTCCACATGGTCAAGACAAGTGGACAGCAGGTTTTCATCGAGTCACGTAACCGCCCTACGCCCAGAAAAAACACAAGCACAGGTAAACTAAAAGGACCGTTACATAGTATAGTATTGTTATATAGTATAGTATATATAAAAAAAAAAAAAGTAGTAATATTCATCTCTGGTAAGAAAGAGTTGTTTTCTTAACTTAACTTAACGCTGAGCGGGATGAGAACTGGGCATCTAAATAATTCCTGTTCCTCTCTTTTCTTCATCCAGGCTCAACGAGCATCAGAGCGATCACCAGTGACCCAATCAGAAGTCTGATCGCTGACATTGCAAAACCACCCAAAGCTTTGGTCCCTGCTCCGCTTATACCGAAGGAGCCCCCTACCGGCTACTCCTACCAGCAGATCAACTGTCTGGACAGCATCATAAGGTGTGTGTGCAAGCCTGAAGCTGTTCTACCTCAACATTTTGGGGGTCATTACTTCACTAATCCATCAATGCTCTGACTCTATGCAGGTACTTGGACAGCTGTAACATTCCCAACACTGTAAAAAGGAAGTGTGGCTCCTACACTGCCTCCTCCACTTCTGATGAGGACAAACAGGAGGCCAGCAATAACACAGGTACTTATTTGATAATTAACTAGAGCTGGTTTGGGTTTGGTTTGTAGGTAATTAGTTTGGTGTTTCTCGGAAGTTTGCCTTTTATAAATATCGCTAATCCACTTATTTAAGTTTCCTTTTTTTTGGTCAGTGTGTATTTACCAACAAAAATACTGATAGAAACAAAATCTTATTCTTGTTGTTGAATATGGACACAAATATATATATATATATTTTTATGCAGCATCCTTGATTTATGTCCTGACCACTGAACTAGACTACCAATAAGCATGCTTGTTCGTGTGTCTTGTGTGCGTTTGTCTGGACGGTGCGCAATCATTGACAGAAACTTGTTGGGCTTGTTTTCTCTGCAGGTGGTTCAGTTAACCTTGTAAGTGAACCACCTCCTCTGCCTCCCCTGACCATGGCCGCAAAGGCAGAGAGTGTAGCCTCAGTCACGTCGCAGTGTAGCTTCAGCAGCACCATCGTGCATGTGGGAGACAAGAAGCCTCCTGAGTCAGGTGGGAATCCTCAACACTCACACTCTCTGAACTCTCAGGTTGTTTCTTTTGAAATGACGAGACACAAGGCCGTTGCATGTCTTCAATTTAATTTAAAAGGCTTTCGATATTATGGTTTTTCTTTTGGACCCCTAAGTTTTTGTGCTGATACAGTTTTCTTATTTTTTCTTCCTTGCTTGTCTTTGCAAATAAACTGACCAAAAAGTGTTTTTTATTACTTTTAAAGTCTTAAGAATGATCTTGCAGAACCTTGTAGCCGCATGATAAAACTGCAAATTGCAGGTAATCTGATTTATGCCTTTTGTTTCTCATCTTGGCTCATCCTGGAAATCTTCTCTTCTGACTTTCTGCGTGTGGCCTCTTTTGCAGTCTTCTTTTACCGCTTTACATGTTCTCCAGTGTCCGCTGTCTTTTTATTTGTCCTTTTTTAAAGTGAAATCCATGATTGTATTGAAAAGCGTGCATTTTTTGTAATTAACTTTTCATTTGTCAGAAGAAGAACGTGCCATTTCTTCTTTCAACAGTCACACCGTCTCACTTCACTGCTTTAACAGACCTCTTTGCTTTTCCCTCTATCACAGACATCATCATGGAGGAAGCTCCTTCAACTCCAACTCTTGCTCCTCCCACAACAACACCTGCCGCCAACAGGGCGATCACCTTACCTGCTCTACTTCCCCCTCAAGCCGCTCAGCCAGAGAGGGACAGCCGGAGAAGTGGAAGTGTGGGAGGAGGAGGCCGCATGGGTCTCACAAAGGAGGTGCTATCCGCCCACACCCAGAAGGAGGAGCAGTCATTCCTGGACCGCTTTAAGGACCTCAGCAAGCTGCGTGTTTTCGATCAGACGGCATCTTCGACTCTGCACTGTCAGAACCCAGCTGCCAACCCCCTGTCACGAGGTAGGGACACACGCACCCATTGATGTATATTTACATATTGATACACGTTAGCAGTCGATTGTGAAGATAGCAGACATTTAGCTTAATTCAGTGTCTCCTTCTCTTTCCCAGGAGTGCGTTGTTCTCGGGATTACCCCGCTGCGGGAAGCAGCACCAGTCACAGACGTGGTCGTGGCGGTAAGAGACTCAAGCACCAGGAGTCCTCTGAACAGCACAGCTCTCTGGGGATGAGCAGGAGCCCGCTTGACCCCAGGACCAGGACAGCTCCCATGCCCCTCAACATCCCCATCGGACCCCTAACAAACTCGTCCTCCTGGCCGTCTGTAGGCTCTCAGGCCAGCATTCCCGCCGCCCCTTTTGCTCCTGGTATGCTTCCAATCTTCCCAGTTTACCCACCGCTCGCCCAGCCCATTGCCGTCCCAGATCCATCGCGTTTCGCCCCTACACAGCTGGTACCTCCAATGGTGGCCCTCGTTCTTCCCAACTACATATTCCCTCAGATGGGAGCGCCCATCTCTCAGCCAGGCCCCGTCCCCGTCCCCTTCTTCAATCCTAACTTCACATACCCCGCTGCCACCCAAGCAGCTATCCCCGCCATTGTTTCAAACCCATTACCGATTCCGACCACCTGCGCCCCGTCTCGGAGCAGCACCCCACGGTCCTACAGCCAGATACCTGCTGACCATGAAGGAGCAGAGTCCCCCCTCTTCCAGTCCAGATGCTCCTCACCGCTCAACCTTTTGCAGCTGGAGGAAACACCAAGCAACCGTTTAGAAGTCACCACGGCCCTGGTAGCAACACAGCAAGCCACGCCTTCTTTGCAGGGCGGTGCGGCCAGGGGACACAGCTCAGCCAATCAGAGGAGCTCTGATGATGTCTCCAAGGAGAACGAGAACGTAAGTACACAGACGTTCAGGATAGGATGTTAACCTTTGAAAAACCATTTTATGTATGGCATTTAAAATGTATCTTACAAACCTTTTTTCTCCCCATTAGGGTGAAGCTAATGAGTCCAACAACGATGCCATGTCCACCTCCAGCGACCTGCTGGATATGTTGCTACAGGAAGACGCCCGCTCAGGCACTGGCTCAGCTGCCTCTGGTTCAGGGTCGTCGGGCACGAGGTCCTCTGGTTCAGGCTCCGGTTCAAACGGCTGCAGCTCCTCTGGCACCAGCGGCATGAGTAAGTAGTCACTTTTTACCGTCTGAGATTATAAATCGCATCCCAATTTCCATTTTCAAGGAGTTATGGGTCACCCCGACAGTGACTTAGTTAGACACACACTAAGAGTCACGCTGCCTCATTTACAGACTATAATTGATGTCAGAAGGCAATTTTCCGGGAGAGATATCTTTTGAAATACATTCTTGTATTTCAAAACATTTCCTTGATAGAAAATGAAACATAATGCCGTAATTATTCTTATGTTTCTTTCCCCCGTTGCTGTACTCCCAATTAATTCTCAACTTTCACTTCTTTGTCCATTCAGGCAGCAGCCAGGGCAGCCACACCAGCAAGTACTTTGGTAGCATCGACTCATCAGAGAACGATCAATCCCGCAAACAGGCAGCAGGGGGCAGCAGTAGTGCCGGAGGAGATGGTGGTGAGGAGCAGTTCATCAAGTGTGTCCTGCAGGACCCCATCTGGCTGCTGATGGCCAACACCGACGACAAGGTCATGATGACCTATCAGCTGCCTGTCAGGTATGAAACTGGGCCGAAATGTGACCACACGACACCGCAGCCTATTTAGTTCAGTTTCAAACTTGCTGGAACTTTACAGACTCAATGTGAGACTTTCAATGACCCTTTTTTCCCCCCTTGTGCCCACAACAGAGACATGGAAACTGTGCTGCGAGAAGACCGCGAGGCCTTGAGGAGCATGCAGAAACACCAGCCACGCTTCACCGAGGACCAGAAGAGGGAATTGAGCCAAGTGCACCCTTGGATCCGCACAGGACGCCTGCCCCGAGCCATCAACATCTCTGTAAGTACACTCACCCTTGAGCTTTGAATGGTTCAGAGTATAAATTATTATTTAGATACATCAAGTCACAACACATTGAGGGGGAAAGGAAATCATGTGTTTGTGTCTGGTTTCTTTCAGGGCTGTACAGGCTGCAAGTCTCCGCCCACTGTGCCTGCCTCCGCTCCGTTCGATGTGGAGATCCACGAGATGGAGCTGTGCAGTGTGCTGAAAGCTCAGGAAGAGGGCGCCAGAGTGAGCAAGACAAATCTGTCAGAGACAGCCATGGATGAAGCACATGCAGAGGATGGAGAAGAAGACGAAGAAGAGAAAGGAACACGAGACACGTCGACCTCAGAAGATGTGAAAGAAAAGTCTGACATGACTCACTAAGCAGATGGCCAAAGATAAAGAACACTATCACGATGTTTCTACGCTGATACGTGGAAAACTGTGCACCTTCCAGCACTTCCTGTGCCCAAAACATTTTTTACACAAGCTGTAAAGTGGTTGAAACGGGATTTGCTGGGAGCAAACGGTGCATATTGATCGAGACAACTTCCACTTGTTGTTTGACCGGTCAAGCAGGACACTCGGCCCGGCTCATTCTTCATGAAGTCTGACTTTGCTGGCCGCGCACCAGGCATGTTGTATGACTGCATATTAAATGCCTTGGACGCACTTCACTTTCCTTGTTCTTATAGTTCTTGGCATATTTGTTGAAGTTGTAAGATAATCAGAGCGGACTAAGGGGAATGTGTTCGATAAAGGCGCCTTTACGTAAAGATGGATGTGCTTCACCACAGTGTCCTCCATCACGTTTTCCCTCCTGTTTAGGGTTCGGCTGGCGAGGAAAAGAAGGGAGTTTATCTGTGACTCTTCTCGTTGTTGAATGTTTCCCAGGTTGTCTGGGATCCTTCTCCCAGTCACATCCTGTTTCTCTCAAAGACTACTTTTTTTTTTTTTTTTCTCTTCTCTTTTATGTCCCAATTATAGAAGAAGCAACTGTCACCTTATAGACAAACTGTACAGTGGAAACCAGGTTATTTTGTAAACAATGTGTATATTTTTATACTTTCCTCCTTCTCGAATAGAGAGAGGATATATGCCCAAAAGACTGTAAAGAATGTGAAAATCCAGGATCGAAATCGTGTCTGCAACGAAATGAGAAAAAAAACTTTGCAACGGAGATGTTGTTTCTCGGGACGCTTGAGAGATGTACAGTTCACCGTGGGGCAGCGTGGCAATCGCCGGGACATTAATGTGGACTTGAAAGGATTCTTCCTTGGCCGGGCATTAGTTTGTGCACTGGTGTGGTCTCCCCACAGTGTGAAATGACCAATGAATCTCTCACACACACACACACATCACGGACAGTATTTCCCAAACTGCCAAGCGCCCTAAGGAGCTCTCGTGTTGCCAGTACTTGCTCACATTGTTGAGTGGATTTGAAAGCGGAGGAAGTCACTCTCTAAGAAGTCTGGAGAGTGTTTGTTTACTATCTTTCTTTCCCTCTGTCCCTTTCTCTCTCTCTCTGTGGCACTGTTCTGGTCATGTGATATCCTTTTGCTTTATAGCGTCAGTGGTGTCTGCAACAGTTTCTAAATATTTTTGTGAAATTCTTTGTACAAAAAAATGACAATAAAATGACTTGAAAATCATTTATATGTGACTTCAGATTTATTTTTCCCCCTTTCTGCAGTTCGCTTTATGATTACATCTCTTTGCAGTCTATTTTCGTCTTTGGGTGTTTTGTGTTTTTGCAGTTGGCCTGGATACCCAGAAGTGTCCTGAATGAACTGGAAGCAGAGAGTCGATCAGGGCAGCTGCTTTTCTTACCGAACCACAGTCTCTATTCAGCTGTGGTTTCCACCCAGCGTGGTCACCACAGCCTAAAAAAGACAAAGGCAGGCCCTCGTTCAGACGAACACAAAGCTGACTTCAATGCACGGAGTCGTTGTAACAATGACGACAATGATCCTAATGTATGTGGGCCATTTTGTGAGCGAGCTGATGTTAATACAAGTTTTAATTCAAAGTCACATTGTGAGAATTAAACCCAACTCTTGTCTACAATGATGATGGATCTCTCCCTGCCAAAACCAAATACATATTGCTGTAGAATTGCACATATTTTAAGTCTTCCATATTTACTTTACTCAAAAAAGTGAGTTCTGTGGCACTCTCTGTATTTAAACTTAACTTTTAATCACCTACTTTCTTTCCACCGCTGTGAAATAAATGGAAAGGAATTTAATCCACATTATAATCTTCACTTACAGTATAAAAAACAAGAGTCTGCAGCCATGCTTGCAGGTCTGTGAGGCAGTGCTTAGAAGCTAAATGCTAACGCGAGCTAACATGCTCACAATGACCAACCGCTGATGTTTTAGCAGCTTATTAGCACAAAACACGACGCACGACATGAGGCCCAATGGAGTATTTGGTTTGTGGTAGTAGAACTAAAATATTGGACAGATTAAAAGTTTGATTTCTTGAATTAATAACGGCTCAAAATGTATCCAATGATTGGGACAAAGAACAGAAAAGGCTACAAGTTCACAGAGAGAAAGAAAAAACACAAGTGCCGTATTCAAGCTGTAATACATTAGCATGATATTGTACACCTTTCAGAAATAATGTGAAAGTAATTTACACATGTCATCAACAGCAGCCATTTTCTCATACAAAATAATGAATGAGAGATGTTCTTTTGTTTTCATTTGTTATGCATTTTAGGGATTGCAAAATCAATCTTTCCATTTTGATAAAGTAGCAGGAGATAGCCAAAGTGATCAGAGTCCAGGTGTGTTCAGACAATTTTTTACCTCAATCTCTTACACAAATTTGACCGCTGGACAATTTGGATGTTATTTCCCTCCCTCTATTTCTTCCTCTCATACACATTGATGAAGCAGAAATCATATAGCACAGGGGATCACAGAAATATATTTTTGCTTTGCATAACAATAGGATTAATTATCTGGGATCCAGGAAAGTCTGCACAAAATCTTGTGCCAATCCATCAATCAAGAAGATGTTGAGATATTTCACAGGAAAACGTTGACCTGCTGCGGTGGCTCAAGAGGAAAAGTCGGGGGCTCCCTAAAAATCCTGAGGATTCATCATCTGAGGACCATGAATGTCTGTGCACATTGTTGCGACAACAGATCCAGTGGTTGTTGAGATATTTCTGTCTGGACCAACGTGGCTGACCAACCAAATGACTGCAGACCGACGTTGCCAAACACAGATCCTTTGCTGCTAGCTGGTGGTGCATTCAATAGGTCACTCTACACACACACACACATACACACACACACACACACACGCACGCAACAGTGGTACTCTGTCCATAAGCAAACACACCTGCAGAAACACACACATTTTCCATATATCCCATTGCCCTACCTGTTAAATAACAACACAGAGCTGGAACATAACAAGCACACTGTACTTTGAACTGTACATTCATTGCTTTTGGCTGCGAGTCAGTGTAATTAATGTTTTCCCTGTTAACCTGTATCAAACAGCCTTCTGTCCTCTCAATTTTACATTAATTCGCCTTTTCCTTTCTTCTCCTTCCCTCAATAACACACCTTCTCCTCGCCCATCATGTCCACTTCCCTCCTCGCCCCTCCCCCTTTTGATACTTGCCTCTCTCACGCCTCCACTCCGAAATTCTCCCTCCTTCCTCTTCTTCTCCTCTCTCGTCTTTTCCTAAGCTCAGAAGGACAGCAGGATGGAGGACAGGGTGTGGACTGTGTGCCTTCTTCTCATTCTGACGCTGGGATGGACTGAAGCTCAGGGTCAGAGCAACTTCTCCAGGTAAGTGAGATATTTTAGATATATCAAGGGGATGTGTGCCAACTATATGGCTATCAATGTCCCTCTTGTGCATCTGTTTTCTTGCTGGTGCACATGTGGCAAGCCGTTTTTCAAGCCCACATCTGTCGAGATTAACTACTGTGTGATTTTTTTTTCTTCTCTCTCCTGGTTGCAGAATTGTGATTATAGAAAGCGCAGTCGAAATAGAAGGTTGTGGTGTTAAGAAGATGTGGTTTGCGTCCCGTAAACACGCAAAACGACAGCGTGCTGTAATTTAACTCGACAAATGTATCAAATCTGACTTTCATCTTCTAAATCAACAGTTTTGGCTCAGGAAATGTTGAATTTCATTTTTGGAAATGCTTGTTGAACCTGTTATTTGCACTGCTGTCGATATACTTCCACACATACGGGTAGTAAATTGAACATGAGAGACAAACAAATGCCTGTGGGCTGTCCAGCTCCAGAGGGTCAGAAGGGAGGGATGGCGCTGTTTGTTTGTTTGTTTGTTTTTTTTTATCCAAGACACACAACGTATGCCTGAAGATTATGACAGAAAAGAAAAAGGGGCTGTTAATCGGTAGATGATCAGAGAAATGTATAAAGATGATTCATTTTGGCTTCTTTTTCTTCAAGAAACAAGCACAAAACAAAAAAGAAAATTTAGCCACGGAGCCAAGTTTGATGATCAAACGCAGCAGATTGTGAAGAGGAGACAAGCTGACAAGAGCAGCCAACATTAACGAGTCTGCTGCAAAATTAAAAGCTGAGGCTTGCCCTGCTTTGATCTGTGTTTTCACCAACCTTCATGTGTGAGCGGGCTGTGTTGAAAGTGTCTTGTCTGCTCAAAGTAAATACCTGTTACGTCTACCGGCAACTTTCTTGTGGTGCAGTCAGTGTGTGGAGAAAGCTCACATTACATATACAGTGTATTGACAGTCTTCCTGGCTTGGTTTGACCAACTTTTTAAGAAAAAAAAAACACAAATCAGGAGAGTTCATTGGGAACCTCCCCAGAGTCAGAGTACAGAGACAGACTGTGCCACTGTGGTTTTCAGCGTGTATGTAAAAGTGTGTGTATTTGTGTGTGTGTGTGTTTGTGTGTGTGTGTGTGTGTGTGTGCGCGCTCTGCCTCAATACTCTTAAAGCCGTGTTTTCTTCCAGTGCAGCGCAGCAAGTTAAATGCAGTTGATGGTGGTCGTGTGATTCTCTTTTCAGGCCCATCTTCCACTGTGGAGGCCACCTGGTCACAGACTCCGGCATCGTGGCCAGTGAAGGATTCCCCAGTCCCTACAAGCCCAACAGTAAATGCACCTGGTACATCTCCGTGAGTCACTTTCAAAATCACTCCACCATGAAAACCACACTCAACGTGTCCCAACGTGGCTGCTATCATTATCGACCAGTCAGGTTATGCATCAAAGAGAAAATCCAATTCATTCACAATTCAACCACAACCACAAGCTTAGTAAAGCTACACAGGTGATCATTACTGGCCAATTAGAAATCCTCTCAGGACTGTGAGTGGGCGAGCAGGCAGTGTAAGCAACAAATCACACCTTTATCATTCTTATTAGTGTGTGGAGTTTGTGGTCACCTTCAACCAACCGAAATGAGTGAAAACACCCGTGTCGGTGTGCAATTACAGGATAATGGTAAAATGTTGCGTAATAATCACAAGAGGTTAGCCAACCGACTCTAAATATGTTAGTTTTACAAGCAGCAGGTAAAATACAAAGTATTTGTGATATGTATTCAATGTTTGCAAACATTAGCCGCCATTGGCTACTGGTCATACCAGCATAAGTATGGCTGTAGTAATAAAACCCTTGAATTAATTGGTTGCATTTCATTGCTTAGGGGTTCAACTTTTCATTTGTAAAAAACAGGGTGAGCTAGAGAAAGCTCTCAAAAGTACCGAAAAACAAACAAAGCATGAAATCAATTAGATTCCTTTGTAACTGCTGACAATCAAAACTTATTTTTGGACAGAAAGCAATTTACTGAGGAACAAATTGACCCCGATGATTGATGAGCAGGACAACAACAACAAAAACTATCCTCCCAACCCTTTTCACAGATCATAACAGATTCATTCAAATATTTGACTTGAAATTAATTATTTAACACACACACAAAACTATCCATGTTGGGAATTAAGGTCTGCTGAAGCAGCCTTTTTTAAACTCATGACTCCATGTTTATTATGGCTGCACCACAACACCACAGCACCACTACCCCATTAAGAATTCCACATGTTTTGTGCATCATTTCATACACATGTCGCCCTAAACATCATATCTGGTGTCTTTGGGAACTTTGCGATTTTCACCAGATTTTAAAATAAAGTTAAAAAATAAAATTCTTCCCATAATTTGTGGTCACCTGAGGCTAAAACTGCTGAAACTTTTCTCTCTCAGTCTTTCCTCAAAGCATCACTTGTCGCCCCCTCCAGGTCCCGGAGGGTCACGTGGTAATGCTGTCTTTCCGCCTCTTCGACATGGAGGCTGACCCCACCTGTCGCTACGACTACCTGGACGTCTACAACGGTCACACCCGCTTGGTGCAGAAGCTGGGTCGCTTCTGTGGGACGTTCCGGCCCGGCGCCCTCATCGCCACCTCCAACACCATGATGCTGGAGATGGTGTCAGACGACGCCACTGGAGGAAGAGGCTTTCTCGCTTCCTTCAGTGCAGGGAAGCCCCATATGGAAGGTGGGGGACAAGTAATCCCAGAAACATAGAAAGATGCAGTCCACAAAGAGCTACTCGATGAAGCTACTCGGTTATATCTAGTGATGTTCTGGTGATTGATGGCAGCTCCTTGGTCGTCTCGGCTGGTGTTCCTACAGATTTTTAATTGCCTGTAAAACTATATTCTGGTTTGTTTATGCTCAGAAAGAGTAACACAATCATCTCTGGAATAAACTAATTACAAAAAACTGCCAGGTTTATGAAAACAATTCAGAATACCCCCCAAAAAAATCCCAAATTACATCATTAAGCTAAAAACTGTTTACAGATACAACTGCAGCATATATGATTGAATACAATATCACAGGACAAAAAAAAACACCCTTTCCTTATGTGAAAAAGGTTAAAGTCTGGTGAATTAGCATGTATTCTTTTGTATTCCCATAGAGCACCAGTTCTGTGGAGGACGTCTGACTAAAGAGCAGGGCTCTGTGAAGACGCCCAACTGGCCCAACTCTAATTACCCAGCAGGCATCAGCTGCTCCTGGCACATCTCTGTAGAACCAAACAATGTAAGCCAATCGTTTTGCACTTTGTATTTCTTTACGAGTTGTGTACCTAAAACATCCCCTTTTAAAGACATTAATCCAATGAATTTAAGTTAGTGTATTTAGTTGGTTTAAATTGTATCACCAAAAATAAGACATTTAACTTTTATATATTGTCCTGCAGTGATACCTTTACATTAAGTAGCTAGGCTAGTTAGCCTCTACTTTCCGCGCGGAAGACAAACTTAACAGCACGACGACGGTTCCTCACAAATGCTGAATGTTGTTAAGGAGCAAACGTCTTAAATCACTAATTTGCTACTTTGATTGGTAATTTAGAGCATGATGGGTTCTCCCAAATGTTGAATGTTGTAGAAAGGACAGAAGGCTTGAATTGGGTTTACAGCAAATGGTGAAGGTTTTGTTGGAAAAGGGTTAAAAAAAAAAATGATAAAACCGTTTCATCCTCATTAGACAAGTAGAAAAATATAAAAATATAATCATTATAAACAACACAAAAAGTGAGGAGCTAGGTGCGTTACATAAGGCTAGTTAAAGGGGAGAAGGAGAAATGAAAATAGCGGTTAAGGGGCCCGTCACGAGGAAATGTGGCTCCGGCCCCTGATGTAGTGTACGTGTGTGTTCGTGAGTGTGTGACAGCGTCCCTGTGACGGAGTTCAAATGAAAGGCTTCATTGAGTTGCCTAAAGGTGTGCTCGTATGTGCCAAGAGATTGAAAGTAAGGAAAGAGGGAAGGAAGCGAGAGCGAGAGCGAGGGAGAGAGTAAATGCCCTTCTGTATTTCAGAAGTCTGGCCCTTCTCCTCCACGAGCACCGCGACCTATACTGTACTGTATGTCTGCACTGTGCTGGATTCATGAAAGCCAGTCGGGAATATACCAGCTCACATATTTCATTCCCAGTCATAAATGTCACCGTTTGTACTGGCATGTTTTGTGTGTTCTCCTCCCCAGGTGATCGAGGTGAAGTTTATGAAGCTGGACTTGGAGCCTGACACGTACTGTCGCTACGACTACGTGGCATTGTTTAACGGGGGAGAGAGGGATAACTCACGGCGGATCGGGAAATTCTGTGGAGACAGGTCACCAGGGTGAGGTTACTGATCAGAAATGGGGGATAAAAGAGGCATTTTCAAAGACATGGCTTGCAGCTGAGCTCTGCCAACGTTTCCCCTTTGCTAATTCCTCCTCCTGTCCTCTTTCCTCTTTCCTCTTTCCTTTCCCCTTACATAGAATAATAGTGACAAATGGGAACGAGCTCCTCGTCCAGTTTGTCTCCGACCTCAGCGTGACCTCAGATGGTTTCATGGCCCACTATTCCAGTGTGCCCCGCGGGTCTCGGGCGGCCACGGCTGGGGGAGACTTCATCTATGGACCTCAGACGACCTCGATGCCAGAAAGAACAGTCGTGAAGCCAAGCAAACCCACCAAGCCAACCCCCAAACCAAGGCCTGGCCCTAAACCCACCACAAAACCAGTCAAAAAAACACTGGTGAAGATACCACTGAAACCTCCACCACGCAAACCTATCGTCAAGCCCACGGCTAAACCCAAACCAGCTAAACCCACACGCAAAGCACCTGTTAAAAAACCCTCACTTAAACCTGGATTTAAACCTAGAGCTAAACCTACACCTAAACCTAAGATTATTAAGACAAAGCTCAAACCAAGCATCAAGGCTAAACCCACACGTAAGCCTGCACTGAAGACCAAACCCACCTTAAAACCTCGTTTCAAACCAGTAAAGCCAACCTCTAAGAGCAGAGTTAAACCAACAGCCAAACCGAAGATTAAGCCTAAAGTAACACTTAAACCTGGAGTAAGCAAGACGGTCACAAAGAAGCCTTTTGTGAGCAACAAACGTGAGTGGAAGTAATTGATTTTTAAGTTAGCGATCTGCACTTTGCTTTCATATGTGCATACGTGCACACCTGTATCGAGCAGCAGTTCAATGTGCTTATCACGTGTTTCTTGCCATGTGTGTTTTCTTTAGCTTTACCTCTGAACCCACTGTGTACACAAGCCTGTAAGAGGACAGGAACTCTCCAATCTAGCTTCTGCCCTCATGACTTTGGTGAGTCACGTCAGCTACCCTCTGGTCTTCAGTCCTGACACATGTATTCAATATTTATGAATTCAATTCTTAACAATAATTGGTGCATAATTTGTAAAAGAAATACCATGTAAACCCTGTTCTCTTTCTTTGCATTTCATTTTTTTCTGTCTTATATTTCTTTCTCTTTCAGTGATTACGGGTAAGATTACATCTTTGACCACTGGTCCGAGGGGCTCAGCGACGGTTCAGTTGTCCCTAATCAAGGCCTATAAGGCGGGAAGACTAAACATCACCAAATCAGGGCCCATCATGTCGGTCACACTGACCTCCACCTGCAAGAGATGCCCCGGGCTAATCAAAGGTACAACCATCTGAATGTACAGCCTTTGTCTATCTCTGCATATTACACACACACAACATGTGTACTGACTGAAATGTGTCTAACTGTGAAATACTGATAGTTGACATGAATACCTGCCTTCATAAATGCAATATCTTACTATCTTACTGAATGTTTATCAGAAATGAACCAATTACCAATTCTTGAAAATAAACAAAGAAATATAATCCTTAGTATTATAAGGGTGAGAATAAAAGAAAATGGTGCTATATCAAATAGCAGTACATATCAAATATAACATGTATTCCCTCTGGCTTCATTTTGGCTAATGAACTACAAAATAGTACAAACTCATTGTATGCAGACGATGTGATTCTTTATTTAACCAATATATCCCAGTCATTAAAGGCAGAAGTACACGAATATAGTCATGTGTTTGATTACAAATTGAAGTTGAGATGCAATTGTGACTTTGTTTGATTCCTTTTGGAAGTAATTATTGTCACACATAATGACTATTACATAAAGAGTATATTATTTCAGTCAAACAACATGTGTACATTCATTTAATCCATGGGTGAGCATGACCCGGTATTTGACCATTTCTGACAATTTCTTTTTCTTGTTCAGGCCAGAACTACGTGTTGATGGGAAACGTCGACACACAGGGCAACGGCCTGCTCAGCCCCTCCAGCTTCAGTCTTCTCTATAAGCCCATCCACGCCAAAGCACTGGCCAACCTCATGCCCAAACCGTGCTGACATTACAGCCCAGCCCACCAATGGATGATGGACAACCCCGACTATCTCTCTGAAAACATGTAACTTAACAAAAAGAGTGGAAAATATTATAAGTAATATCCAAACCTAATTTTTTTTTACACAATGCAATGCTGTCGTGAATGTTATTTTAAAAAAAAAAAAAAGAGTAAACTCACATCATTAAGTATTATATTTTGTATTTTGTATGTATAAATTATAACATTTCTGTGATAAAAGATTCACATCAATTAAACATGTGATTCTGGTGCTGACATATACTGGGTGACGAGAATGAGGAGCAGGTGAGCAGGTGGGTGCAGCTGGCAGGAACACATTCAGCTACTGGACAGGTGGAGAGTAAAAGCCTAAAATACAGCCGAGCATGAGGAAGGAACTCGGGGATGAATTCACAAAAGGATTGCACACCAAACCTGCACAAATTAGACAAGCCGTGAAATTCTCAAAGCACACGCAAAGGGTGAAATACGTGGTAATCCTGTACTGTTAGCACATATTCATATACATATACAGGGAGAATTGAAGAACAATTTTCCTAATTTCCTATGCCCGTCCCCAGAAATATCACATTACCTTTGCTCAGACATTTTAAATTGAGCTCAGGTGCCTCCCATCATCTTTGAGATGTTTCTACACCTTGATTAGGGTCCGCCTGAGGTAAATTCAGTTGACTGGACATGATTTGGAAAGGAACACACCTGTTAAGGTCTCACAGCTGACAATTAAGTATTTTTATACGTTCTTCTTCCAACTTTAAAAACTTAAACTGTATGCACCTTCTTAAAGCCTCTAGATAAGGAGAAGTAGATAATTCTAGAGTAATTGATGTTATTATTATTATTATTATTATTGATATTATTGCAGTGCATGAAGAGAAATCTTTGATTTTGTGGGTTCTCCCTGAAGAGCAATGAACAAACAGCTATTTATTCAGTCGGGTGCAAAAAAGATATTTCAGCTAACAACTATCGGTGATGAATAGGCTCAGGTATTTAGTTAATTTACTCAAGTACTGTACTTAAGTACAATTTTGAGGTACTTTACTTGAGTGTCACTTTTAAGCAACGCTATACATATATTCCAGTACACTTTTGAGGATAATATTGTACGCCCCTACATTTATTTGATAGCCAATTTAGTTTAGAAATACAAAGTATAAATCAACTAATAAATGATGGTTTATTATCATCGGGCTATCCAGTAGCACATAAATTAGTTGAAATTAGCCCATCTTCAGATCGCGTTTTATCTAGCCATAGTTCTTATATGGCTGCTTGTGTTAAGGCAGAATAACGCACTGATAAAAACAGGAAGTCATGCATGTTTTGTTAAATGGGGAACAGGAGTTTGTAAAATAAACCGTAATGTTCTGAAACCTCTAGAGCTCTTGTGGTACTCATAGTATTTGTCTGACAGATTTTCTGAAAACTTGTAACTTTACACATAGGGCAAAAACTTTATTACCAGAATTCAAACGTTTTACATAAATAAAATACAGTTGATGCTGGTGCTTAAGGTGATTTAAGGATCTCCTTTTCCAGAGTAAAAAAATCTATTGGCAAAATGAACATGATGAATTTCTATCATGTTTACTGTCATTACATCCACCAACAACTGTATGTGTGTTGTTTTGTTGTTGTTTAACCACCAGCACACAGGCACGAGCAGCAGCTTATGAAAATGCTGAACCCCAGCAGGATGTAGGACAGGTTGAGGGTCCAGAAAGCAAACAGGTAGAGGGTCTTGTTGCAGTAGGTATCCATGATGGACTCTGTCTTGTTGTAGTAGGGATCGATGCTGGATACTGTGTTGTTGTAGTTGGGTTCATAGATGGAGTAAATCCACACATTTCCTGGAGAAAAAGAAGCCAAAGAGAATCAGAGGTTAGGTTGGGTTAGTCAAAGTTGTTTGGCCTGAAAAGGCATCTGGAAATAGCGCTGATGAGAGCGATGAGTGTGAGCTATCTAATTAGCAGATCACAAAAACAAAAATAATAAACGCTAGAACACTAATGTTACATTGTTTATACAAAAATACTACTTACAACAGCTATACATTCAGAATACATTCAGCTCACACTTATACCTAATGTACTCTTCTATCTGAAGTTGCTTTCCTTTATTTTTCCATCACTTAAAGCCAGAAGAACTCCTCAACACATTAGTATTATAAATACTTATAAACTGTCATGTCAGCAGACACTACACACGCATTTTAGACTAAAACACACACATTTATAGCAAATTGTTATCTTGCAGAAAAGATCATAAAACTAAAACAAAGAGCTAAAAGAAGATAAAAAAAAAAAGCTGCAAGCAACACCTTTTCACATTACTCAGAGTCATTTGACCGATCTAAAAATATTGATTAATGGAGTTTTAAACTGTCTGTGTCAGTCCGTTGATTGTGCATTTGTTAGACTATACCGCTCCATTCTTCCGGCTTACCAGCGATGAACCAGCAGAATAAGAAGAGAGAGACTAAGCCGCTCCAGGTCTTGATGTAATTCCCGACGCTGGCACAGCAGGGCAGGATGGAGAGCATATTCATCAGCAGGGAGACGACGCCCACTACCAGCAGATAGATGGGGATGTAGGGCTGCCTTGGGCACTCATTTTGGTACACTGTTCCTGTAGGACACGGGGTGTATCACGTCACCTGCCTCGTCTACTTCATTTTATTGGCAGTTATTGCAATCCACTATAAAACAATTACTTCAAAATTTGCTTTCGATTCACTTACCTATTACAAACTGAGCAAGGGGCAGGAAAGTCATGATAACCTGGACACATACTGAGGGAAGACAGGGCAGGATATGTTATATACAGTATGTGATGAGGTTAATCTAATATGAACACAAAGGTGCAGGACTTTTCCACACCTCTATTCTCACCTATTATCACTGCTGGTTTAGTAGGTCTGGGGATGCGTCGAGGTCCTTCACTGTCTGACATTGTGTGTTGTGATAAATCTCAGCTGCAGAGGGTCAAAGGGAAGAGAGACAGACACGTCAGCTGTACTGTATGACAGTCATATGCTCAAAACTGACAGGGCATTTCACAAGAAGTCCTCCTCATTCAAACTATGGTGGTGAAATAGCTCCAATAACTAACTCACTGTTCCCTACTTCCCTAAAATATTAAGGGAAAGATTGATGATGCTGCACTTCTTTTAACTGCAAGAAAAATAACAGCAAGAATAGTTAGCATACAATCTAATATGACAAAACAAGCACAAAATAGAAAAGGGATTTTAAACAAATAAATTTCAGCTGAATATCCATGAAACAAATAAATAAAAACGAGTATTTAAGTTTAAAAAACAATAAGGCAGTACAATCATGGAAACTGTGATAAATTAATGTCATTTCATACCTTTCTGTTAGTAAGAGTATCTCCTCGGTGGGGACACCAGATATTGCTGTGACATCTGAAGGTCAGAGACAGTTCACCTGAGGTGTGGAAGAGTTCCCGTGCCATTCTCAACTTCCTGGTTCAGCCTCTTGTCTTTCCTTGATGCTTGCACTCAGTTCCCTTGTGGTCTGTTAATGAGAAGCGAAAGTCATACTGTAAACTCTGATGCTTCAGCATTCACCTTCAGATCCTGTCACATTTCACAAATCAGTCCTTTTGTATTTGGTCTTGTCCAACAACTTAAATCTTTAACTAAACAACAGAATCCAACAGACAAAACAAAGAGGTGCTCGGGTTTGTGCTCCACAATTGACGATGTGGGCAAAGTCAGAGTGAGAAGAGGCCGATGTATACCGCGTGACTGAGGAGGGAATGAGAGGCAGGTGAGCAGGTGGGTGTGGGTTGATTACAGCCAAGTATGAGGAAGTGAGTCTGAGCTCCAAGTGTAATGTGTAACAAAGTCAAGCTGGGGGAAAAAGCAAATTATAATAATAATATTCTTTTACTTGTTAAGTTTTTTTCCTCTCGATTTCCTTTTTTAAGTTGGCATAAAATACCTCTGCTACAATGTAAGTGATGTGTACATTGTGAGGCCTGTTTGGCTGTATTGTCTGGGCTGGTGTGACATCTGGATGAAGAAGTCCATTTGCACTCACCAGCAGCTTTGAGCAGTCTTACTTGGACGTTGCGTTTCCTTCGTCATGGTTCCCATCATTTCAAGCTGATAGACAACAAATTAAGACGACATCATGATTTCCCCGTTTGATTGTTTGGCAAGAATGGCCATAAAAAAGCTATTTTCTTTTTATGAAGAAACAACTACCTCCTATCGCTCTCCATCTTAGTAACCACGGGATGTACGTCCAATAAAGCAGGTCTCGTGGTTGAAGAAACTTTTTAAAACACCCTGAGGTCAGAAATCACGGCTCAGGAGAAACACATTTCCTATTTTTAGAAATACAGTTTCCATATTACACATTTCCAAGTTTCTTTCTCTTTTAATCGATTTTTCAGGTTACAAAATACAACATATCGATGGCCAAAGTGCAAAACCTCCCATCTGCAAAATGATCCAGGAAAAGTGGGAATAACCTCCTATCTACACTTTGTATTTGTGTGTGTGTGTATATGTGTATATATATATGTGTATATATATGTGTATA